>PVKH010037208.1:0-11508 GCA_004027955.1 Chaetophractus vellerosus | reverse complement strand
TTATGTGGCACCAAGGGCCACTGGAAACTTTGGGGGCAGGGAGAGGGAAGGGCAGTTGTAATACAGGGGCTTTTTGGGACTTGGGAATTGTCTTGGGTGATGTTGCAATGGAGGATGTAGGCCATTTTATATCATCATGTATCATGCAGAACTGTGTGGGAGACAGGGTGGTCTACAGTCTGAACTATGGTCCATGCTTGGTGGCAAAGCCCCAAAATGTGTATATCTATTACAGGTGATGTGCCACATTGATGAAGGATGTATATGTGGGCGGTTGTCGGAGGTGTGGGAGGTGGGACATGTGGGTACTCCTAAAATTTCTGCGTAACATTTATGTAAATGGATGTATCCTAAAATAAATAAATAAATAAATAAATAAATAAATAAATAAATAAATAAATAAATAAAAAAATTTTGGGAAGGAAAAATAAATAAATAAATAAATAAATATTAGGGCCAAGACCATAAAGCTCCTAGAAGATAATGTAGGGACGCATCTATGAGATCTTGTAGTAGGAAATGGTTTCATAAACTTTACACCCCAAGCACAAGCAATGAGAGAAAAAATAAATGGAACTTCCTCAAAATTAAAAACTTTTGTGCTTCAAAGGAGTTTGTCAAGAAAGTGAAAAGGCAGCCTATTCAATGGGAGAAAATATTTGGTAACCATCAATCTGATAAAGAAATCCTACATCTCAAAAATAAAAAGACAACCATTTAAAAACTGGGCAAAAGATTTGAACAGACACTTCTACAAAGAAGAAATACAAATGGCAAAAAATCACATGAAAAGATGCTCAACATCACTAGCTATCAGGGAAATGCAAATCAAAACTATAATGAGATATCAAAAGTGAGTTGAGAGGTCATTCCAGAGGTTATGATTATGCACTTCTCAGCAGGATCTCATTGACTGCCACAGTAAACAGTGCTTCAAACAGTGGGGTGCCTGAGGGCCCTAGAGACCTCCAGACACTCTAAGAAGGACAAACAAACTCAGGAATTCGGTCCCCTGTCAGTGGGCCTTACTCAGGAATTTATGCTCCTCAGTGTAAGAGAGTTAGACTCATTTATAGTTTCCCTACACAGGGCTTTTCTGCCCCTTTTATTTTACCTATATTTAGAACTATACTTGTTAAATATGTGTCTTAAATCTTTGGTCCGTTCATGTGCCAGTTGAGCCTGATTCTCAAAAGAGTTGCAACACCTGCTCTCCAGTTCATTGGACTCACCCAGGACAACTAACAAGGAGATGATGATGGACAACGCCCATCCCAAGGAACAGAGAGTGTCTGCAACTGCAAGCAAGATAGTCCCATCCATCCGCCCCATGGGATTGAAGCCCCCTCTCAATTAGAAACAGAGTGGGCATCACTATGCTCAAGATTGGGGAATGAACAATGGACTAAAGTAGACTTATTATCATTCTATTAGAGACTTAATATTATTCTAGCAATGGAAGAATTTTTATTGTTGATATAAAGGCAGTGGCCACCAGATTCTGAGGGAAGGGAGAGGAAAGAATAGGTGTAATATGGAGACATTTTCAGGACATTGGAATTGTCCTGCATGGCATTACAATGATGGGGATAGGCCATTATATATTTTGTCATAACTTACAAAATTGTGCGAGATAGAGTGCAAACTATAATTTAGCAATGCTTTAATATGTGTTCATCAATTGTAACAAATGTACCACACTAATGAAGGACGTTATTAATGTGGGAAAGTGTGGGAGAGGAAGGGGGTGGAGCATATGGAAATCCCCTATATTTTTATGTGACATTTATGTAATCTAAAGCTTCTTTAAAAATAAAAATAAAATAAAGCTAAGCAATTCAGTTAGATAATCATTTAACATATCATTGTCTGTCTGTGTGTGTGTGTGTGTGTGTGTGTATGATTTAACTTAGTTGACTCCCCAGTTGGTAAACCTATATATTGTCATTTATAGATGATCTATATTTTTGATGTGCTCTTATATGGACAAGAAGGCAACATAATATAAGGAAAAGAACATAGGACTCAAACTAAATACCTGGGTTGTACTCTGGTTCCCTCCCTAATAGCCCTAGCATCTTAAGGAACTCATTTAATTTCTCAGAGTCTTGGTTTCCTCACCTGTAAAATAAAGGATAATATTCTACTTCATAAATGTGAAAATCATCACATTCTGGAAGTTGATAAATCTGAAAGTAATTTATAAAAGTAGATATTTTATATGAGAACAATGTATAGTTTAGTTATTATTAAATGAATCTGATATTTGATTGAAATAATTAGATCTTTTGACATCATATATAAAGCAATCATAACAGTGTCATCTGCCTCTTCTCAATAATAGAGGAACAGTAAGTATGTGTAAAATACCACTAGGAACTGTAAAAGAAAACATATAATTTGTGAAATTTATATATATAAATTTCATATATGTTCATATTTTTATGTATGTATATATTTATATATACATAAACTTTGCTCTAGAGGATGCTAGTATCTTAAATTTTCAGATGATCAAATTGGAAGTCAAATGGTAGAAACTGAAAGTAAATGTGATGACATATTGTTGTGTATGGTTTTATTTTGCTTAATTTAAAATATCAGATGCAAATCTGAAATAGTCACATCAAAAAACTATAGAACTTTGTTAATAGCAATGTTTCAATATTTATTCATCAATTGTAACAAATGTACCACACAATTGTAAGATATTATTTATAGGGGAAGATGTGGGAGGGGATGGGGTAGTTATATGGGAATCTCTTATATTTTTGATGTAACTTTTCTATAATCTCAATATAAATATTATATATTTTTAAAAGTGGAAGAGAAGTCACTTAAATAGGCAGGATTTTTATCTGTGTTATCTATTATCTGTTATCACAGTAAACTCTTCTTGAATTAGGTCTAAACAGGAAAGATATGTAACAAAGATGACTAGTACTTAAAAAGAGAACATGTTTAAAGGAAAAGGTATTAAAATAAGACTTTTGGGAAAATTTAAGACATGAAATAAAATGAAAATGTGATCCAGAGAAGAAACAGGGGGTAGATACACTTTTATGACACTGAGATTTATGTGCTATTAATAGATAATGTTAATAGGGTAGGTTTTGTATTTGTTCAAGGCTGATTTTAAAAGTTTAAAGCGATTCTTCCCTCCACTAAGTCATATTAAACATAAGCAAGATTTTTGGTGGAGAAAATTAGTTATTTAAATCAAAATAAGAGATTGGGCATGAAAATTTAAAAGATTTCAAAAAGCAAATTTTATTTGAAGCCAGTTACAGAAACAAAAAGTAAAACACGAGTGTGTGAAGATAGTGAAGTCAGAAGGCAAGCAACAATATTCAAAGGAAATAAACCAAAGATGGACAATGAGAAGAAAGAAAGAAATTCCAGAGCCTCTTACTCCCATGGTTAGCAGAGCCTGGCATATTTGCCTTAACAACACTGAGAGTGCTAGGGACCTTCTACTATACTGGTTTCTGCCAGTGAAGTTCTCTAGTTAGACACCACATGTGAAATGTGCGCACTGGGGCAATTATGTAGAATAGAGGTGAAACAGAGTTTAACAAAGGTCTCTGAGGCAAATCAAAAGAAACTACTAGACAGTGGCTGAAGCAGTCACTTCCTTTCTCAGCACATTAGGAAACCAGTTAGAGAAGTATAAATGAAAATTATCTACTAAAAGAGGTAAAATAAAATGGATTCATTGAGTTAAATTTCCATCCCTTTTTGAAGTTACAACTAAACAGACCTAAAAAGAAGAGAAAGGAATGAATGAAATTTAAATATGGGTCATTGAAAAATAAGAACCAAGGGAATATGAGGAAGGAGGTATAGGGAGGAAAGTAATGAGAAAAAGAGATGGGGAGAGAGAAATAGAGAGAGAGAGAGAGAGAGAGAGAGAGAGAGATTGGGCAAAAGGGAAAATAAGATAAATAATCGAAGGTCTAAACATGTGACTTCATCTTGTTATTCATAAATGAAGGAGAGAGAAATGTCATATGGTTGGAAATATAATTTCTTAAGGGGCAAAGTGAAATATTAAAAGATTTTCCCATTGCAAATAAGGCAATTAAAACTATTCAATTTGACAAAGCGCTGGACCCAATTGAATTACACCATAATTCAAGAGGAAAAAAAAAATAGTGGCAAGGGAAATAGGGAAGCCTTTGGCAAAACTTTGATAGCTCAATAAGAAAGGAATAAAGGGAGCAATTGCATTTGAGTCACTAATAAGCATTCTTAAGTTTTGCAAAAGAAAATCATCAAAAGGATGAGTATTCCCAACTTCAATTATTAAGAGCAAAACGAAGATTAACTCAAATCCATGCATTTGTGATTCTCCTAAGAGAACTAATCTGAATTTAGGAATTTAAAATTTATTTTTACTCAGATTTCAGGAAAGCACTTACAATTTTACTAGCAAGTCACCTAGCAATAATAAAATCTCATGAAAGAATGAAGCACTCCAAATTATCCCGGATATCAGGACTAACACTATTTCACAAGCTGATAAAGAACAGCCAGCAAACATGACTCACATTATCTTAAAACTCTGAGGACTTTTTTGCAGATATATCTCATAACCATTAATACAACTAGTATATTTTTCATGGCGTGCGATAAACATTTTAATCCAGCACCCTGTCACTGCACGTAGATCACTCTTCTTTCACCCTTGCCCACTGGGCCTGGCTGGTGCTCAGTATTGTGTCACCCTCTGAGATGCTACAAGGTCTCAACCTCGGCCTCAACCTACCCATGCCGCTGCATTTACGCCTGGACACAGCCCAGCATTTAGAGCAAAAGGCCCTTTAGATAAGCTCTCCCTAGGAGCCCTTACTTCATTCTCTTCTCCCATGTGGTTTGGCATCACTCACACCTCAAGGCTCTCTCGTGTCCTAACATGGAAATGATAGTGTTTAAAAAGCACGAGTGTGAGTGACTGCTGCATTCTCATAGGAATTTTCAGTCCTCAAAGAAAGCAGGACTCCCTGAGTGAAACAGACAACAACCCGAAGCCAGCCTACCGCCATCAGATATTCTATCCAAGTAAAAGAGCCCGTAAAAGTACAAACCCGCAAGAACGGAATAGGTCAGTTAAAGATATCTACCACAATAGTCAATGAAGCCAGGCAAACACAAAGAAAACTGTGTTTAATAGCCCCTCCCTTCAAATCAGAACTGTCTTAAATAGAGTGCCATCTGTGGCGAGCCATCGGGGGACATATCCAAGGAAAGGTGACCCCTGATGTCGAGAAAACACAAAACACTGATTAGGTGGAAACCTGTAAAGCCTCACCCTGCTCTAAGAGTCATTGGTTCTTTGATGTTCTTATTTCAAGTTCAAGTCATGTTCAGACACATGAACAATTATCACTATACTATCCACTTCAATTACTTTTCACCAATAACCTGAATGGATATTTTAAGCTCCTCAAAGAAAATGTCAAACCTCTCTTTACCTTTTACATTTTTAGAAATCCCAGGTAGCAGAGTACAAGGCTGAATTTTGCCTCTAGAAAGGACTGTACATATAATACTCAAGCATTTATTATCAAGGACCACCAAGGAGGACATTTTACAACATTCCTTGATAATATGTTATTATACTGTTATGTTTTTAAATATAAAATTCACTCCTGAAGTGGCATCAGTGGGAAACTAAATATTTCTTTCAATTTCACTCAAGCAACAACTAACGTGTGTTAATCATATTGGATTAAATTAGGCTGCAGTAATCAACAACCCCAAATGCTCGGTGGCTTAAACAAAAGAAAGGAAGCAGTTCTTACCCACACAAAATCTACTCCAGTGTTGTGTGACTCTCCAGGGCAACAGCCCCCCAGGCAATAACTCGGAGACCTAAGAGGTCAGTGGCAGCCCCATTCTCTAGCTCAGGGGTTCTTAACCTTTTTTGTTCCACAGACCCCTTTGCCAGTCAGGTGAAAGCCACAGACCCCTTACTGAGTCCACACTATACTGTGTATTACTTGATAAATATATCACACCCACACCAACATGTCCCCATGAGAATAATGCTTTTTTGAATTTCAATTCAAGCTCATAGACCACTTGTTAAGAACCCCTGTCTAGCTTCTCCATTTGGAACACACAGCTTCTTCAGTTGGGGTGACAGGCTAAAAAGAGAGCTGAAAGGTTGTGTTGGAGCTGGCCTATCTTTGGACCCAGAAGTAAAAACCATCATTTCCACATCTCATCCACTGGACATTTGTAGCCATATAGCCCCCAAATAACTGCAAAGAAGTTGGGAAATGTGGAAGAGTGAATGCAAAATTGGGCGATCACTAGTCATTGTCACAATAAGATAAGGGGAAAAGAAGATTAAGAAAATTAACCTAAAGTTCAAGAAATAAATATCCATCTAGTTGTGAGCTTATTGGGAGGGTGACGGAGGTTGCCATGAAATGTCTAGAAAATATTTAATATTCTCCATAGTAATAACAACAATAATAGCTAACATTTATTGATTACTTACAATGTGCCATTTATGGCTCTAAATGTTTTGCCTGTATTAACTCATTTACACTGAGTTACAACTATGTGACAAAAGTAATATTATTGCCCCCATTTTACCAATGAGAAATGTGAAGCAGAGAGGTTGGGTAACTTGACCAAGTTTACTCAGGTAGCAAGATGCAGACCCAGGGCTTGAAGCTAGACAATTTGGTTCCTGAGCCCATTCTCTCAATCACCGATGAAGAGATGGAAGAGAAATGGACTTAATTTAGAGCACTCTCTCAGGATTTTCTTCCTTATCTCATGTAGAAAGCGAGATGTGATAGAAAGAATATGGATTTGGAATAGAAGAGTTGGATTCCAGTCCCAACTTCACCAGATATAGAAGTAATATTGAACAAAACACTGGACTTTACCAAGCCCTCTTCCCCAAATGAAAAGGGAGCTAATGTTTGGGCAGGGTTCTCGTCTGTAATAGGAAAATAATAAATGTGGAAATCATTTCACAAACTCTAACATTCTAGTAAATGATGCCTTGGTTATAGAGGCACAATACGTGTCACGGAAATGTACGAATAGAGATATCAAATATGGAGACCAGCGCTGCTCAAGAAACGGACTTTCACCTGTGGTTTTGGTTCATTCAGACTTCAGTGAGAAAATAAGTCCTTAGACATGTCAACAGGGGCTCAAAATAAACATTCCCAAAGGGCAGCTTTGTATTTATTAATATTTATCCACTTTTTCTTAATATCCTTTACCTTAACTCAGGGTGCTATGAGTCTAGGAAAAACTGTAAAACTGAATGTACTGCCTGACCATTCATAGCCCTTGCCTGGGATGACCTGGTTTTAAAGGACATTAGTTTTACACAAGTTACCTAGACCTTGTACAGAGCAGTGGCTCAGTAGCATAAAATGGCTTCAAGAAAATACAATCCCACGTATACACTCATTCTTTCAAAAAATTCAAAATGAAATAAGCCCACCATCCCTCATACCTGTTATCCTGCATTATCACAAGAATAAAAGATCTTCTGGGCTTCCTTCCCCTCGCTACCATTTACTTCTGTATTTTATAATTGTGACCCAACCTTACACCAATGTTCTGCTCCCCAAACTTCACCATGTCTCCTAGAACCTTCATTCCTTGGCAAATATATATGACCATAACCTCAATCTTTTCAGTAAACATCCTCTCCATTTCCTGTCTATAATGAGGCCTGGCTCCCATATGGATACTCCTTCACCTGTATCCCAGATTCCTCTGGCTCCAGAGGTAGAATAACATCTTTCTTTTCCCCAAGTAGTACGTACACACTCATATCAAACAGACGTTCCTTAGAGACACACTTCACCTCACTGTAGCATACTCTATTCTTCTTACTTGCTGACAATTCCAGCCCTTTTTGTAATGACTTTACCAGGAAGCTCATAATCTCCCCCTGGAGTCCTGCCATCATTCTGGGTGAGCTTAACATCCACATGGTCAATAACCTAGCTAATCGGTTCTTTGACCACATATTTTCCAATGGACTTCACCTCTCCTCCATTTCAATCACCACCTTCCATGGCCACATGCTGGATCTCATCAGACCCTGGCTGCTCCACTTCTGAAATCATAGTTATATAGTCCAGTCACTGCCCACAACTGCATCTCCTACGTGCTGCCCTGCTCAGGTGCTCCAGGGGACCCATGCATCAGCGCAGTCCACGGGTCCTGTAACCCTTGACTCTCTTTCTGGTTTCACACTCTTTCCTATTCAGACCAACCTCTGTATTCTATCACTTTAATCGCCCCACTGACAATATGTTACCTTCACTGCCTGGTTGTTTTTCTTTCTCACCTGCTAAATCTAGATGAAGCCAACCATTTTCTGCATCCACTTCTACATCAAACTGCTGAGCACTGCTGGAAAAGAAATACAGAACCAAGCAGTTTTTTCATTTCTACAAAATCAAAGTTTCCAACCCTAACTGGGCATTAGTGCTTCCTGTGAGCTTATTTCCTTGGTCAGCAACCTCTACTACTCTGCACAGAATCTACGCCTGCACCTTCATCAAAACTTTTACTCCATAACCACTGGTCCAGACCTCCAGTAGATGACCCGACCTCCTAATTCATAAAGAAAATAAGATATTCAGACAGGAATTCCCTCAAATTCTGACAGCACACCTTCACATGAACGAACCCTTTCCTCCCCTCCTCCTGTTCAGTGGAGGAAGTATGTGGTCCTCATCCCAAAGCCTACTTCACACAAGGCTGGTGTCTCCATCTCTTCTCTGCATCTCATTCATTCTTAGCTTCTCCCAGGCTTAAACCCATCATTTATCCACTCTGTTACCTTCCTATACAGCGACCTTCGCATTTCTGAATTGTTTCTCACCATTAGCATTTAGTTGTGTTCACGTAGCTCCCTCTACCTCATTTCGCCCTCCTGTTGCTATCTTAATCTCCCTCATCGCTCTCAAAATTAAGCTTCTTGAAGTAATTATTCCCACTGCTCACTTACCATTAATTTCTCCATCGAAAAATCACCCCATCATCCCACTGTAATTGTTTTTGCCTCAATATCACACACACACTCACACACACACAGAAAGAACACATTGAGGAATATGATGGATGATTGTTGGCTACTTAGCGGAAGCACCTGACACGTAGAAACATTCCTTCCTTCCTTAAATCCTCTCTTCTCTTGGCTTCCGTGACACTCTATTCTCTTGGCTTCCTTCTTTTGCCTTCCCTCCTCAGTCAGCTTTGTAGACTCAGCTTATTTTGCCCCATCTCTTTACTTTCATGTCCCTCAGTATTCCGTCTTCCCCTTTGACTTTCCCCATCCCGACAACTCTCAGAAGATAACTTCAGGCACACATGTGCCTTCAGCTACCAACTATTGGCTGACGATTCCAAACTCTATCCTTGTAGTCCAAATCATTCTCTGAGGCTCTAGACCATAAACTCTATTGCCTATTAGGTAGTTCCTCTTGGATGTTCCACAGGAAACTTGCACTCAGCATGTCTCAAACATTTGAACTTTAACTATATGCCCTTTTAAACTTTTTATGGAAGTTTATCTTTCATACATGAACATACATAAAGAATAAGTGTATAGTAAAAGTGCTACAAAACAGACATGCATATCATCACACAGGGCTCCTACACAGCATCCCACCACCAACACCTTTGTAACAATTGTTACAAACTATGAAAGAGCATCATCAAAATATTACTACTCAATATAGCCAATATCTTACACTTGGTATATTTCCCACCAATACACCTGGTTATTAATACCCTATATTAGTATCATATACTTGTTATAGTTCATGAGAGAATGTTCTCTCAGATGTGTTCTGTTAACCACCTTTTCCTGTGTTATATGTTTGGAATACAGAGATAAAAGATAAGGAGCTGCCCCTTCAAACTCCTTCAAAGTTGCTGCATAGACATGTCCCATGTGTGCTATGGGAGCACAGGTGAGACCTTCTGAAATAAGAACAGATAATACTTTGAAGAGACATCTCACGTTAAAAGCAATACTTACGGTCGCATCTCAAGTAGCCTAACAAAACTGTTATGCATTTAGTCAACGGAAATTTGGAAGCAGATGTTTCAGGGTCTTCTCCTTCAGAAGCAACTTTGTGTTAAGAGACTGCAGTATACTTAACAATGACTTGAAAGATTCTGGGAAGCCCATAACTCTAAATGCATTTAGAGAAAAGGCAATAACAAGTAAAGAACATTGGAGATTTTTATTTTTCAATTACATTATCCTTCACATTTCCAAAGACCATTATATTTCTTTGGGAAATATACTTTGATCAAAACCAGAAATAATTTAATATCCAAGTTGTCATAATATCTTCTTATGTAAGATTTGTATTTAAGATCTCTCACTTGAGCATAATTATATTTCTGTACCTGAATAAGCTAAAGAAACATTTATGAATCTATTTGTTAAACATATTAGCAATGTACAAATAGCCTTTCTTAAATGCAAAATTATGGAAATTTTCAGGAGGAAAGATTTAACTGTTTGACAGTTATAAGTGGGAGCAAATATGGTCCTCACCTCGTTGTTGAACTATAACCTTAAAAATTATAGACTCTATTGGAATGGCTCAAATATCCATTTTTTTTGTTTGTTTGTTTCTTTACCTGGATAGAATATTTACTAAGGAAGATTCACCTCTCTTTAGACTTCTACCTCTTCCAACATTGATTTAATCTGTCCTTTGCTACCAGCATTAATATATTGACATTTTAAATCTAGGAGGAAAAGTACTACCGAGTTGATTTACAAAAAGATGCCATGTCAGCAAGAAAAATGAACATCACCGGTTTTCCTCCTCTCCTCGCCCCCCTCCCTCTCCTCTTCATGTTTTTCTTTAGATACAGGCAGTTTTAGTGGCAAGAGCTTCCCCAGCCTGGGATTTTTCTCTGAAAACCCCATCCCAGGATAGATCCAAGCAAATTGTGAGGGAGACAAAGTATACCTTAGGTTATCTACCAGCGGCCCATTTCATAAGCGTTCCCTTAGAAGTACCCTTCATCTTAGAAGTTCTCCTTTCATCCTCTAACAAAACTTTCATGTTTATGACTCTCACTAACTATCACCTTGGAAAAACCTGGTACGCTAATACACAAAAGGTAAGAGTAACTGAACTAACCCCATCCAAAAGAGCAGTAGTAGTAACTGTTAAAATTATTGAGTGTCTAACATGCACCAAGTATGCTGATCTAAGTACCCTACTCGTAACATCTCAATGTTTCACAATAACCCTGCTAGTGTAGGTAATAAAAGCTCTTTTACAGTTTGAAGAAACTGAGACTCAGAGTTCAGGAAACTACTCAAATTTTTATAATAGCACTGGGATTCTAATCCAGATATATCTGGCTCTGAAACATGGGCTCTTCCTACTGCCTATTAACAGGGAACAACTGTTTTACTAAAAAGTTTGGATTTCTAATAATGGAAATCCAAGACTGGAGAGAATTTTTCTTCCTTTTTTTTTT
>PVKH010037207.1:0-11492 GCA_004027955.1 Chaetophractus vellerosus | reverse complement strand
CAATCCTGAATCGAGCAAATCTATTAGTGCCATTTTTCTAACAGCATGTGCTCACTTCGTGTCTCTGTGTCATATTTTGCTAATTCTACAATATTTCAAACTTTTATTATTATAATTATCCATTATGGTGATCTGTGATCTTTGATGTTACTACTGCAATTGTTTTGGGACACCACAGACCACACCTAAATAAAATGGCAAATTTAATCAATAACTATTGTGTGTGTTCTAAATGTGCCACCAACTGTTGACTGTTCCGCAGCCTCTCTCCCTCTCTTTGGGCTTCCCTTTTTTCCAAGACACAGTAATACTGACATTCGCCCAATCAATAACCCTACAATGGCCTTTAAGCTTTCAAGTGAAAGGAAGAGTCTTCGTAAGGTTATAGGTGACCTGGATAGTGATTCCCTATGATGGGTCTGGGCAAAGACAAGTGAAAACCTTCTGGGAAGTAGCCACCATTCTAGATGCCATGAAGAACATTTGTGATTTGTGGGAAGAGGTCAAAATATCAATATTAACAGGAATTTGGAAGTAGTTGATTTCAACCCTTATGGATGCTTTTGAGGGGTTCAAGATTTCAGTGGAGGAAGTAGCTGCAGATGTCACGGAAATAGCTAGAGAACTAAAATGAGAAGTGGAACCTGAAGATGTGTCTGAATTGCTACAATGTCACGATGAAACTTTAATGCATGAGGAGTTGCTTCTTATGGATGAGCAAAGAAAATGGTTTCTTGAGATGGAATCTAGTCCTGGTGAAGATGCTGTGAACATTGTTGAAATAACGACAAAGGATTTAGACTATTACATAAACTTAGTTGATAGAGTTAGCAGCAGGGTTTGAGAGGATTGACTCCAATTCTGAAAGAAGTTCTACTGTGGGTAAAATGCTACCAAACAGCATTGCATGCTACAGAGAACTCTTTCATGAAAAGACCAATTGCTGCAGCAAACTTCATAGTTGTCTTATTTTAAGAAATTGCCACAGCCACCCCAACCTTCAGCAGCCACCATCCTGAGCAGTCAGCAGCCATCGACATCCAGGCAAGACCCTCCGCCAGCAGAAAATGTTACAACACGTTGAAGAGCTCAGATGGTGGTTAGCAGTTTTAGCAATAAAGTATTTTAATTAAGCTATGTGCATTGTTTTTTTTAGACATAATGCTATTGCACACTCAGTAGACTATTTAGACATAATGGTAGTGCATACTCAGTGTACACATGGCTTTTATATGCAGTAGGAAGCCAAAAATATTGCGTGGCTCACTTTACTGTGTTAGTTACTTTATTGCATCTGTCTGGAACCAAACCTGCAATATCTCTGAGGTATGCTTGTATTTATATTGTTTCCCTGGTTGCAGAAAACATGGGTTACTCTTAAAATTTTTAATGGAAATTTGATAAGAGAAGCAAACCAAGAAATGACACTAGAAGTTGGTAGAAGGGGCAGCAAAGGAGGAGAAAGCAGTAAGGAGGTGGAGTTAAAAGAGTCCAAAGACAGAAGGGAAGTGCGTACTGTCAGCCGCGAGCCTGGCCTTCCTGTACAAGATCAGCTGACACTCAAGTACTGAACCCAAGAGAATGCAGAGCAGAGATTCTTGTCTTATACATGTAGAGCTCTTGCATAATAAAGCCAGATGAACATTAGAGTGTCTGCATCTTACTTAGTAAGCGACAGAATTCCTTTCATGTTGAAAATTTCAAATATATCAAGATCTTTTGAGCTACCCACTGTCATCACCTCTTGGTCCATCTCCAAAAACAACCAAAGGCATTACATTTGCAAAGGGCCTGGCAGTTTCTGAACTGCTTACGCAAGCACCTTGGCATGATGGGAGGATGAGCATTGTGCTTCCCATTTTACAAATTAAAATTAAGATCTCTAATTAACAACCTATAAATTATCACTGAGATAGTGAAATATCTCATGGCCTCAAAAACTCTGGAGACAAATATGTGAAGAAATTCTTTCAAATTAATATATTATTTTTGTGCAATTTTCACCAGCAGCAGAGCATATTAATGCATTCAGCCACCATCTGTGTTCATTGGGGCCATGGCCAGTTACTCCAGAGGACTAAGACACCCTATTTTGTGATAGACATTTGAACAATAACAGGGACCCTAAATGAACAATGTGAGATCTATGTTGTGTCAATGCAAGACAGATAAATAGGTAAACACCACGGGGTCAGCAGTTTTCTCAGAATGCTCGGTCCTGGAGGAGTGAGATGGGCACACAGAAATATCTCAGAGCTTGTTTCCAATCTTCTAAAACACTAAAAGTGAAAGCTGGGAGGATATTTTCACATTAGCTTTTCATTTGTACCAACAAAGAAAGCTGTCAGTTCATTTAAGAAGTGCATTTTCTTGAGGAAAGCCCTGCTGCTTGTCCATTCACAATGTCCTTCAAAATCCTGTTTTGTTTTCTTTGTAGGAAGCTTCAGGTTAAAAAAAAATCACCTCATTGACAGAGGGGACTAGGCATGAATGAGAGACTAAAACATAATGTTTAGGCAGCTCATGTCTTCTGGCATTTAAGCAACTCAGGAGTGCCTACTTTAAAAACCAAATTATATTTAAATTTAAAGAAGTCACTTTTTGGCACATTCATTATTTTTTAAAAGAAACGTGAGAATAATCATCACATTGTATAAAATTTTCTGTTTGGAAATGGTTAACTTTTCTTCTCGAGAGACCAAATGTTGTCCTACACAGTCATTTATCATTCTTACTGGCTTCATAAAGAATTATGTACAGATAATTGAGATCTAAGAAGCCCTAAACATTTTTCTGTGGGTTGCATTATCCTTTGCTCAGTATATGACTCACTATTATATTACTTGGTCTTCAGCTCCAAGATCTTTCTGTTACTTGGTTACTATCCTATGAATTTCACATAAGGTAAATTATTATCTTTGTAAAATTTAAGTATGCATTTCACATAAATAATAAAGCAACTCCTTGAGTTTTACTAGTATCTGGATAGAATACTGTGGAGTTTATCTGCTGAGACTTAATCCAGAGCAATTACCTCTTCTTTTTAAGATATATGTCTATTTCAAATAGCTTAGTTATTCATTTATTGAGCACTTATTATCTGCCAGGCACTGTAAAATATACTGGGATTGAGGTGGTAAATGACTCATTCTATATCCTAGATTATTTCTTAGTCCAGGGGAGGAGGAGGGAGGCATATAAGATAAATCACAACTCAATATGATAGGAACCGAAAGGGAGTTATGTAGAAGAAGCTATGAGAACACAGACACACACACACACACACACACACACAAAGTGACCAACCCCGACTCAAGGACAAATTATAAATGAAATGTTTGGCTGACTGAGGAGACATACCTTTAATGCCTGCTATGTTTCATGCAGCCTTGAGAAGAGTTTTCCAGAGAAAGGGAACAAAATTTGCTAATGCTAGAAAGGATGAAAAGCATGGCAAGCTTAAGGAATGGCAAAATATTCAGGATGCTTGAGCAGAAGGTTTGTGCAGATGAGGACAAGAGGATATGAAGTGGAAATGCAGGTTGAGACTAGATTGTGAAGTCCCTTAAATCCAATGTGAAGCAGTTCATACTTCATCCTGGAAGAAACAAAAAGGCATAAACAGATTTGTAAGCAAGGATGGCAAGCATTCAAAGGTATTTATTTAGCACCTAGTATATACTAGACACTGTTCTAGACTCAGGGTCCACAGCAGTGAAAAAAATAGACAAAAATTCCTGATCTTAAGGAGCTTACCATCTAATAGGCAGTGACAGACAATAAGAAAAACAAAAATGAAAACTATACTTTTTATTTAAAGCTGATAAGTGCTAGGGAAAAAATAACACAGAAGGCAGTGAAAAGAAGTGATGAGATTTGTGTTTTAGAACAATCCCTCTGGCAGCAGTGTTGGAAGAGATTAGGGAGAAATTAGAGATTCAAGTTAAGATTCCACTAAAATATTCATGGGGAACATGATGAGGCTAAGATCATATCAATGGGAGCAAAGAGAAGGAGGGAGATTCAAAGCAAGCACCAGGACTTAACTGGAGATGTATTGTATATTAGATTGAAGAAGAAAATGAAAGATTATGATGAGCTTCCTAGTCAGGGTTTGAATCATCACCAGGAAAAGAAGACGAAGAATTAAGTTTTTGTTCTATAATTTTATTCCAGACATCTGTTGTTTGACTTCTCTTAGACCCAGTAGAGAAGGTTCTCTTCATATTTTGAAACAAGGAAAAAGTACTAAGTGGACTCCATTGGCTGAGAGAGTCCAGTATAGCCAACAATACCACAGTGCCTGGGAAATGTTTTTTTGGCATCTAAATGGACATTCAGTGATGTCCTGATGCATCAGGACATCTAAATGCAAATCCTGACTCAACAGTCACTAGCTGTGTGATCTTGGGCAAGTTATTAATCCTAACTTTCCCCTTCTAAGAAATGGGAGGTAATAATAGTATCTTCTTCATAGGGTTCTTGTGTAAACTAAATGATTCATATAAAGTTCAGACAACAGTGGCTCATAGTAAGTTTTCAGTGGATAGGACTGATATTATACTGATTAACATCTCCATGAATCAGGGGTTTGATGGACACATCCTAGGATTCAGTGTCCCCCATTTGGGACAGGTATCCTTAGACCAAGACAAGATCGTGATGCCTTCAGATGCCCTCCATCCCATTCACTTCTCCTGAGTCTCCCTGGTGACTCTCAATGCTCTCGACCACCTGGGTTGTCTGGCATCAGTGCCTGTTGCAACAGTACTGGCTGCCACATCAACGACAAAACCATCCTTGTGTGGGCGAGCTGTGGAGACAGATGGTTCCTCAGTACAGGGTAGGGACTGTCAGTCATGGAGGGGAGGAGTAAACACGAGGCTGTGTGGAGTGTGGATCAAGGAGCACTCCTGACATGGGTCCTATATCAGAAGTTAAAATGGGGCAACTCCATATCTATTCACTTTCAGGGAGTTTCTGGCTAAGACCCATCTGAGAGACTGCTGAATTTCCTTTAAAAGAAATAAAAATAGAAGGAAATGAACAACCAGACTGCGACTACCTTGTTCACTGCACCTGCCTTCTAGCCATCATCCAGTTTCAATATGCCATTGTTCATTGAAGAAATATTGCTTCTAATGTAAAAGTCCTCTACTGGTGGGAGCCAAGATGGAGTGCCTCCCTCTCCAGGTAGCAGGGACACTGTCATTCCCCTGAGGTAAGACCAGAGTCAGGAAACAAGACACAGAGTTGCAAAGAACATGGCTCCCCTCCCAATCTAGCCACAATTGCTCTCAGAGCAAACTCTGAGAGTTGCAGCAGGTGACAGGAATGGTAATGTACTATGGAGGGGCCACAATGGTTTGTAGTGGTGGAAGTAACAAGGTTTTTCATTTCTCTTGCATAGGAAAAAATCTATTGGCCTTTTTTCCAAATATCCTTCTCTTTTGACCATGTATTTTTCACTCTCTTGCTTTTCCATATTAATTCTGTGGATAAGGGAAAGAGGAAGAACTGGGAAATCTAAGAACATATTCCTCAGTGGGAATGTAGGACTACACCCTAGAAACTTCATTCGTATTGCTGGGTCTTCTTGTCTTTTTGCAGTAGAATGAATGAATGAAACTCATTCCTGGTCTTAAAGGGATTAAAGGCAGTTCATTCAGAATACCTTCTTTGTTCAGAGAATGATTTCTGTAACCTACTGATTGTCTTGCTATTGATCTGAAGAATGACTTGTCCAGAGTAAGGTTGCTTTTCAGAGAAGGAGACAAGGATCTTGGATAGAGTCACAGTATTGTCCTGAGGCTGGACTTCTATTTTGTCCTCAGTGGAGTTCTATCATCCCTATTTTGACCTTTTAAAAAAAAAATCCTCCTCTCTTTCATATATATGCTGCCCATTGTGTGTGTATATGTTTGGTTACAAATGTATACACTCTCACTCACTTGCACACAGAAGCAAATGGAGGGGCTGGGGGATAAGAACATAGGAATACACTGGGGGTGCACACAACCAAGCCTCTGCCCAGCCTAGAAAAACAAGAGCCAAACCCGTTCTAGCATAGCCTAAAGCTTGAGCATTTATGCCCCATTTCAGATAAAGGTAGACACAGACTAGTAGACCTAGAAATAGACATGTGAGTTTGGGGGTTCCTTTCATCTACCTTAAAATGTATTACCAGTAAAATCCCAAAATATAATCCATCAATATTTAGGATTATTTTCTTCCCTGTGAGAGATAAGGAGAAAGATCAGATGCATATGGCACTGATCCACAAGAGCAAGACAATAAAGGAAAGAGGCAAATTTTGGGCCATAGGAAAAGGTAAGGAAGAAGTAAAAGGAAAAAAGCCAGTGCTTTATTGATCTTGGGACTCCCTGCAGCACTCTCCAAATCAATAGAACAAAGTGAAGCCTCAGCAATTCTTTTTCTTGTGTTTATAAAAGTGCAGGCCCCAGGGCAAGATATTTTGGAGGAATTATCAGTCTTGATTCAACATGAGGGACAGAATAAAATGCAACACACTCAATTGTTGGCAAAAGAACCAACAGGAAGTCTCCCTGAGATTTGGGGATAAACTCATCCAAGGCTTTGGCCCTGGCTGCCAAACCTCTTCCCCTGTACTGTCCTCCTCCCACCCTATAAATCGCTGGCAGGCAAGATCCTCAAGGATTCTGGGAATTAGAACTCCTGGGGACTCCCAAGACATAACTCTTTTGCTTGCAGTTGTAGACTTTCTCGATTCCTTGTTATGGTGGTTGTCCATCATCACCTCCATTGGCATACGGGACCGAAGCCCCCTCTCAATTAGAGGTGGAGTGGGCATCACTATCCCAGAATCCTCAAGACTAGGGAATGTACAGTGGACTGGAGTGGACTTACTGGTATTCTACTATAGACTTATTGTGATTCTAGCAATGGAAGAACATGTCATTGATGTGGAGGCAGTGGCCACTGGAGGTTCTAAGGTCAGGGAGATGAAAAACAGGTATAATACGGAGGCATTTTCCAGGCTTGGGAATTGTCCTGAATGACATTGCAACGACAGATACAGGCCACCTTATACATCTTCCATAACCTACAGAATTGAGCAGGAGAGAGTGTAAACTACAATGTAAACTATAATCCATGCTTAGTGGCAATGCTTCAAAATGTGTTCATCAATTGCAATGAACGTACCACATAAGGATGTTGTTAATGTGGGTAAATGTGGGAGGTGTGGAGAGCAGGGTATATGGGAATCCCCTATATTTTCTATGTAACATTCATGTTATCTAAATATCTTTTAAAAAAAAAATTTTAAAGATATAACTCTTAAAAATACTTAGACATAAAATGATATTGATAAGTGCTTATTTGGTTTGGGCAGCCCTTATGAAGAATTAAGTCCAAGTTTTGTATGAAGTATATTAAAATAGTACATTACTAATTTCAGAAAGTCGCAGCCAGACACCCCATTTTCTGTGCCTGGATGACTATTCAGTTTCCCTGCATTTCAAGACTTTTTAAAAGGCAAGGAGCCGCATAACATTTGATCCTGAGATAACCTTTACAAGTCAATCTCTCCCACAAGCCTCTCCCTCGCTGGTAGACAGATGCATCATGGAGAATTTGGCAAGGTTCAATCGATAACTGAAGTAATGCAAGTAATGACACCAGTGTGAATACTGCTGGCTTAGACATTTCCTGTTTTTCAGAAGGAACAAGTACCCACTATTCCTGTCATTTTAAAGGGAAGAAACAAGGCCCATTATTTCCTTGGCTTAATATTAACATTAAATGGATGCCCACAAAATGTTGTCAATGAAAATCTGTGTTTGAAGCGATAATATATTCTAGAATGCTTGGCCCAGAGTTTTCTTAAGAAACAGCTCTTAAAATAATAGAGCTTAGGACAACATTTCTGAATATCCTCAAGTTCTAGAATTTTTTTTTTTTTTTTTGGTGGGGGGAGGTAGGGAAGCCCAAAAGGTTACCAGAGATCCCCTTCACGTGGCTCCTGAGGGATGAATACATTCGGGGAGATCCGTTTCACTTCTGCAGCATTCCCACGGTTCAGACAGGGGTTTGGGCCAATCACCGCGGAATGGCAGCTGCGAAGGAAAAGTGCATGTTACTGTAAGTGCTGGGCCTGCAGGGGGTGGCTGGCCTCAGTCACCACCACATGCCTGTGTTCTTCCAATAGTTTTCAAAGTTCTAAGGGTGGTTTTTTTCCATGAGAGATTTTCACTCTCTTTGTGGTTAGAAAAGCAATCTGCAAGAAGGTCAAAAAAGATTAAATTCACCAAAGAAGGCCATCATGTAAAATTAAGCCATCATTTTCAATTGGGAGAAAGTTGTGGGTTTGTTAGTGTTTGCTCTTTTCTCTTTTATAAGATAATTTTTTAGAGATAAACAGCTAAAAATTTCCAAGTTGCAAATGGGGCTTTCATGGGTCTGTACTTAAAACATGGCTGGCATGCAATACATAAATAATCAAATAAACAAACCAAAAAAAAATCGCTTATTCCAAGTGGATGCGCCAAAGAGATGGTGGAGGGGCAGTGATGGATGATTTACAAGGTGACCTGGCATGTACCCTGGAGGCTTGCCACTCAAACTACAGCCTGCAGACCAGTAGCAGGGACAGGATGTTAGAAATGCACAATCTCAGGGCCTGCCTGCCCCAGATCTACTGAATCAAAATCTGTGTTTTAACAAAGATCTCCAGGTGTTTTGTCTGCACATTAAATGTGTGAGCAGCACTATTCTACAGTTACTGTAGTCTGCACAGAAGAGCAAAAATTTTCTTGTGGTATCTCAACTTGGATTCATTTACTACCTGCCCAAAATCTAATCGTGGCTATAGAAAAAAAATACTATTACCAGACTAGATAAGAGATTATAGAGAAAACAGGTTCAAGGCACAATAGGGAGAGAGAGACTGTACATTTCCAGGTTAACTGATGACATTAGCAGGCAGTTTATAGTGCACGTTTTGAAAGAGAGTTGACTTCCTCTTGTTCCAAATTTGTATACATCTGTGAAGTAGCCATTTGTAGCCGACAGAGATAGAGTTACAGGGATACAGTTGATAAAGCCATTTATTTCATCATTGTGTGGAATCACTGAACAGCTGAAAACAGAGGACCTGAGAATCTGTGTGCTATAGCATAAAAGTCAGCTCAAGGCTTCAGAGACGATTGATAAATGACACAGAGATAGAAAAGTAAAAGATAAAGAAGATAAGAATTGAGGCTGGACCAGGCATCGCCTTAGCCAGACTTAGCGAAAAATTTCACCATTGCCCTACTGAGGGTTGAAACCTCAGCACCACACCATATTTTAAGCAAAACTGAATTAATAGTTATTGAGCATCTGCTAAATGCTAGGGCACAATGTTAGCCTCCAGACAATGCTAGCTGTTTATCCTTTCAAATCTCACAGCAAACCCAAATGAAGAATGAGTTTTCATTTCCCTTTCACTGATGAGGATATTGTGGCTTAGCAAGGATAACATAATTGCCCAAGTTCACAAAACTAGTAAGTGGAAGAGCTGGGATTTGAAATTAGTTTATTCTGACTCTGAAGCCTCTCCCAACGGTGCCATGCTGCCAAATGTAGTTGTTGTATAAATAAGTTAAATATTTTGTGACATATATACATTTACTACCATGCCCTGATTAACTTAAACCAAAAATTTCTTTTGTCTTTATATAGTCTTGAATTAAAAGAAACTCTTTGTGTGTTGTTAAAAATAGCTGGCATCTATTATAGCATCTTCTCTGAATAAGACTGGTTAGCAACTGGGTGTGCCACTCTTCACTTACAAAAGTGTGATCTCCAACACAATTTCAAAGGGTGTTTATATTTAACCACATCAATCGCACCCCACTATAATCATGACTTGTCAGGGGAATTACTTTGAGCAAATAGGAGGTGGGTCATTGGAGACCATTGTCATGTGTAATTCACGTAGATATGTATTGGCCCAAGAAAGAGTTAATGATTTAAAGTTGCTGAAAGATATGTGTATGCGTGTGTATGTATATGTTCACTGACTGAAAGCTTAAAGATGTCAAGCCTTTGGCAAAATAAGCACAAATGACTAGTGAAATGGCCCTGGGCTTTCTGCTTCTACTTCAATGAGAACAGCTTAGCTTATATCTGTTTAATTTATTGAGATTCCATGCATAATTTTGTTAGAAGAGTTTTATTGCTTTAAAAACCTTGAAAACTGTTGTATTACAGATCAAATTTCTCATTTCATGGATGAGGAAACTAAGAAAGATACAGAATATTCTACAATTTCATATATGCCTGCTATATGCAAGACATTGTGCTTGGGATTTTCATCAAGTGTCTCAATTCTTTGTCTCAACCATTCTATAAACTGATTAAGTAACTAAATCTGTTAGAGATTAAGTACTTTGTCCAAAGTCAAGACTGGCATGATGTCACCTGGTCTTCCTATCCTGATCCCAGGTTGGATAACTGGAATCTGTCTTCATATGCTTTTCTCTATATATAAAGATGACAATATTAACCAACAATCCATTGAGTATATAGGTTAAGTTGTTTTTCCAATATTAAGCATTGATGATACATAGAGTCACACTTAACCTATTTTCCCCTTCTAGCCAAGAGCACCAATTAGTAGGATTGCTAGTTGGGGTTCAAGGGGCCATTTTGACTCTGGAACACTTTTCTTTCACCAAAATATATAGAGGTAGGCTGTGGGAAAGGAATTTTCTATTATTTTAGCAGACCTAACCCAGTAAGAAAATGGGCAATAAAAAGTATCTTATCTCCTTGCTTTACCTTAAGCATAAACTGATTCTCTTCAATATGGTTAAAAAGGCCAACTCTAACAAAGATACTTTGCTTATTCACCTCACAGAGAAAAGTTCATCAAAATATTGTGTGAATGGACTTAAATTGTCTTAAATTTGACCAAGCAAATTTCTGATGTCACAGTGGGTTAATTTTCTTCACACTGTATTTTCCCATGATTTTTTTCCTCCCCTAAATTGCAAGAGGATCAAGGCAAGAAGATGTGGTAAGGGAGAATGTATCTTAATTGCCCACCATTTCTGGTACCACTCAATAAATTCCAACGTACAGATTAAGGAGAAAGTGTGATTTATCCATTGTCATAGACCAAATAGTGACAAAATTAATCATGTTATAGTGACAGCGTGGCACATTTTCCTTCCTTTAGTGGTGACTTGAAGTTTAAAGGAGTGATTACAGAGAGAATTAGAGGAAATAAGGAGATTTCTGTAGGTAGGTAAAATATGAATTTTACATGTAAGATTCCTTTTTTGTTGTTCTTGTTTTTCAATTTCAGAAGATTGAGCACTTTGGGCTCAAAAAAACAATGTCTGGGTGATTGACTAAATTGTAACACTGATCAATCTACCTGATTTCACCACAGAGTAAGAAGTATAATTGTGGATTAATAGTCCTTATATTCTACACAAGTAAGAAAAAAGGAAAACAGATAT
>PVKH010037206.1:0-11500 GCA_004027955.1 Chaetophractus vellerosus | reverse complement strand
AAAAAAAAAAAGAAAAACCCTCATTACAATTGCTCTTCCCTCATCCTGTTCCCAAAGTGTCCAATGACCCTGGATCCACATAATTTTGCACTTTCTTGCATTGTATACATCATAAGTCTATATCAGGACTCCAACATGTCCATTCTAGTCCATAGTTGTTCCCCCAATCCTGAGAAGTCTGGAATGGTGATGTCCCCTCCACAATGCAAGGGATGATCCTGACTGCAGCTGCAGGCTCTCTGGATTCCCCTTCATAGCCGTCTTCCATCGTCAACTCCCAACTAGGTGTCCTGGTTGAGTCCATTGAGTTGTAGCATAGGAGTTGTAGGTCCATTATGGGAAAACTGACCTGGTAAGGTTGTCTCTGGTTGAAACTTAGTACCAAAATTAGCCCTTCAGGTAAAAGCAAGTAGAGAAAATTACAAAAGTATTAAAAATAAAGACATAACTCCAAAGTAGAATGGGTTAGCAATTCTGAAAATATGTTTTGTGTGTTCTAGGATCATGCAAAGAAATATATGGTGAATAATTGAAAAATAAAATAAATTGTAACATTCCTGGGAGAGCAAAAAGGGTAAGCAAGCTTTTTGTTAGAGATGAAATAAGTGCACAAATACTGTAATTTCAAAAATTCTATCATAAATTCGAGGCAAGAATAAAATGAAGAGGTGAAAAAATCTGATCAATCATGAGGGTTGGGAGAGGGACCAGGTGAACACTGGGGTTTGTGGGTATGAGGTTGAAAGTACAGAGGTGGGAATACTCTTATGCAAAATGACAAGGAGTAGCTCCTGTTTTAGGGTGTTGCTTGATGTGGAATTTGGGACAGGCTGCACCTAGAGCAGGCTTCTAGGTAGTGTGTGAGTGTTCATTCTGTCATAATGTGTTGTATAAGTGGGTGGAGACCCACATAATGAGTGGGAAGAGGTTGGACTCACATCTTTGGGAGGGCTGATTTGTTCAGAAGTAGACAGGCACGAGTCTCTCAAGAGCAATGGCAGTTCCTAATAGGGGAAGACAAACCAGTGTGTCAAGATATCTGGGGTCATCATGGGTAACAGGGGTTAGGGTGGGAGGAATAGAATAGACCAAACCAGGGATATTTGTTGGTTACTAGAAACATTCTTCATTACCATACAGTGATGGACACAGGAAATGGTAAATACCATCAAAATTTATAAAAGGGTACCATCTAAAATGTAAACCATAGTGTAAAACTTTGCAATGCTTAGTAGCTATGTTTCACTATCTGTATATCAGTTATAACAATGCTACCATTCACATAAAAAAAGTATTAATATGTGGGGAAGGAAAGGGAGGTTTGTTGGGCATATGAGAGTCTCCTGTATTCATGTGTGACATTGCTATAACCTAAAACTTCTTTGAAAACAAAATAAAATTAGTGAGACACTGCTTAATGAGAGGGGGAAGGTGCCATGGCACAAACTGGGCACCAAATATTGCAGTAAAGAGAGGCAAAAGGACATTTTTTTTATTTTACATTTTTCATTTTTTAATAATATAATTTATTTTATTTTTGTTTTTTTTAATTTTATGTATCTTATATCTTACATTTAAATTTATCATTATTATTTCATTTTCCTACTAATTATATTCAGCTATTGTAATACTTTCATCTTTGAAGAAGCTTTGGATTACAATTGAGGTGGGGTAGGTTCATTGATGCAAGATGTCAGGGATGGGAGATACATGGGAGGAAGTTCACCTAAGCATAAATATAAGATATATAAAACTGTTCAGATTTTCACAGGGCATTGTCACAGTGGGTGGAGAGTCACTCAATACATGAGAGAATACTGAATTCCTATCCTGCAGAGCTCTGCCACATTCTCTAAGGGAGCAGCATCAGTCCCCCCAAGTGCAGCAGCCCTGACTGGCAAAGGAGGATGATCCACTGATGGGCCCTTGATATTTATGACTAACCTAATGAGTCATTGCTCTTGAAATTGAAACTTATCCTATTGTTATGAGGTGCTTAAAGGTTGCCTCCTGAGAGCCTCCTTGTTGCTCAAATGTGGCATAACTCAAAGCCAAACTCAGCATATGAATTTGTTACATTTCTCCCAGTGTGGGACAAGACTCCCAGGGATAGGCATCCCTGGCCCCAAGGGATTGATACCAAGTGCCAACTGGCAATGTGACTGTAAGAAGACCTTGACTAAAAGGGGGAAAAGGTAAAGACAAATCAGTTTATGTGGCTAAGAGACTTCAAACTATGTCGGGAGTTCATTCCAGAGGTTAACGCTTATGCACATCTCAGTAGGATCTCCTAGAATTCCAAAGTGGATATCACCCAAATAGTAGGGGTTGAGGACTCTGGAGACACTCAGATCCTATGTCAGGGTGGATAGCTCCAGAGTTTGGTGCCTTGCTGGTGGGTCCTACTTTGGAGTTTGTGCTCTGAGTGTGACAGAGTTGGAAAAACTATGTCTTCCCTGCTTATAGCTCATCTGTCCCTTCTATTCAAACCTATACTTGGTGCTGTAGTTTGTAGGTGAATGCCCAGAAACTTGAATCTTTGGGATGTCCATGTGCCAGCTGGACCCAGAACCTTGGTGGAGCATCAACTCCTACTCTACATTTAATTGAACTCACCCAGGACAACTGGTGGGAAGATGATTATGGACAACAGCCATCCAAGGGAATGGAGAGAATCTGCAGCTGCAGGCAGGATAATCCCATCCATCTTCCCAATGGGATATAAGAGCCCTCTAAATTAGAGGTTGAGTGGACATCAATATTCCAGTATCCTCTGGATGAGGGCAAGGGCTATGGTTTAGAGTGGACTTACTGGTATTCTACTATAGACATAATGGGATTAAAGCAATGGAAGAAACCTGATGTGGAACCAGTGGCCACTGAAGCTTCTGGAGGCAGGACGAGGGAAAAGCAGTTATAACACAGGGGCTTTTTCAGTACTTGGGACTTTTCCTGAGTGATATTGTAATTACTGATATAAGCCATTTTATATCATCATATAAGATGCAGAACTGTGTGGGAGATAGTGGGGTCTACAATGTGAACTATGATCCAAGCTTAATGGCAAAGACCCAGGATGTGTTTATCAATTGCAAATAATGTGCCACACTAATGAAGGATGTTTACATGGGATGTTGTGGAAGGGCAGGGAAGTGGGGTATATGGGAATCCTTATAGTTTTGCTGTAACATTTATGTAAATTAGGTAACTTTAAAACTGTTAAAAATTTAAAAATATATATATATACTTATATATATGTATATATATACAAAAGAAGAGCTATAACACAAGGCCAATCAAAAAGAATACCTTAGACAAGAGAGAAAAACTGAACCCCCAACTAAACACATAAAGAAAATCAGATGTAAACACTTCAACAGAAAATTACAACACATGCTAAGAAACAGGAAGATATGAATCATTAAAAGGAACAAAATAAACCTCCAGACAAGATACATGATTTGGAACATTTAATCAAAGTTGTTCAAAAATCACTTTAATAAACTCAATAATTAAAAAGATTAAGGAATTAAGAAGACACTGGAGTGGATTTCGAGGAATGGTTACATGTAGCCACTGCTGGTGGGAATGTAGAATTGTGCATTGATTGTGGAGAATTCTTTCACAGTTCCTCAGGAAGCTAATTATAGAATTGTCATGTGATCCAGCAGTTGCAATACTAGGTATATACCCAGAAGAATTGAAAGTAAGGACACAAAAAGATATATGAACACCCATGTTCATAGTGATATTATCACTATTGCCAAAATTTGGAAGCAACATAAGTGTCCATCAACAGATGAAAGGATAAGCAAACTGTAGTAGATACATGAAATGGCATATTACTCAGCTGTAAGAAAGAATGATGTATTGTCACACATGACAATATGGACGAACCTCAAAAACCTTATGTTGAGTGAAGTAATCCAGTCACTAAAGGAAAAACATTGGATAAACACACTGATATGACCTAAGCCTATTGAGAAGATCTACACAGTTTGAGTCTGAAAGACCAATAACCAGGAGATAGAAAGGAAGTAGAAAGTGGTGAGTTGATTCTCAATTTGGGTAGAATCCTTGATAAGGCAGAAGTGGGAGGTTCGGCCGTGGATGGGTAAGATGGTGGTGAAAGGATGTGAGTGGGCTTGACAGCACTGGAATGTGAGGGTGAGAAGATGTTGGGCATGGCTTGGGGTAGAGAATAAACTGGGGGAGGGTTGGATGAAGGACCAGTGAACTCTGGGCAGGTGGAGATTTTTGGTTGAAAATACAACTGTGGCCATTGTCCTGCATGACATTGCAGTGATAGATAAAGGTCATTGTATAAGTTGTCATAATTAAAAATATTGTGCATGACAAAGATTAAATTGGTATGTAAACTGTAGTCCATGGTTAGTAGCAATACTTCCATATGGGTTCATCAGTTGTAGCAAGTGTACCAACTAATTCAGGATGTTATTAATGTTGGGAATGTGTGGGAGGTGGGGAATGGGGTATTTGGGAATCCCTTATATTTTATGTAACATTGATGTAATCTAAACTTTCTTTAATAATAAAAAAATATTTATAAAAATTTTTAAAAAATTAAGAAATGGAAAAAATACAATTGTGGGAATAATATTTAGGCAAATATGGCAGGGTGGCATCACTGGTGCAGGGTGCCAATGGCACGGGGATATGTAGGGAAAGGTGAACCTGGGACATGCTTTTATGGAATATGAATGTTTTCATGTTGTCATAGGGTGTTATCTCACTGGGTGGAGAACCACACAACAAATAACAAAATATTAAACTCTTTAGTGAGTAGTGCAATGTCCTCAAAGAGAGAGGCAAGAAACTCTTGAGTACAAAAGCAGTGCCTAATAAAGGACAACAGACCAATATGACAAACCCAAAAATTATTCATGAAACTATGAATGTTATTCTTGGAAAACTGATACGTAACCTAATAATGGCTATTGCCTAAGAATTATATCCTGAAAACTTCTTTGTTTCTCAAATTTGACCTCTTTCTAAGCTAAACTTACCAAATAAATGCACTATCTTTCCCCCAGTGGGAGCCATGACCCTTGAGGATGAGTTTTCCTGTCACGGAAGAATTAATACCAAGCACCAACCAGTTTTGATTTTGGAAAAAAGCCATGAGCAAAAGGTGGAAATATTAAGCACAAGACTTTTTAAGTCTAAGAGATTTCAAAATGAGTTGGTTGGTCATCCCTAAGGTTACACTTTTGCCTGCCTCAGGCAGATCTCACTAACTGGCACTATAAACAAAATCTGAAATAATGGTGGTTCTGATGCTCTAGAGCCACGCGGAATCTATTGGCAAAGTACACAAACCCTTGAAAACAGAACTCCATTGCTGGGACTTACTTTGGAATATATGAGTACCTATTTCCACAATAACAGAGTTTGACTCATTTATAAATCACACTATACATGATTCTTCTACCCCTTGTACTAGAGCCTAAAGCTGACACTATCCCCATTACATATATGATTCACAGATGTAAATCTTCATTCTGATCATATACTGATTGAGCCTAGGTTCTCAGAATTGCACCAACACCTCCTTGTTCAGGACAACTAGGAAAATGATGAAGGACAGCCTCTATTTCAAAAAAACAGAATGTCTACTGCTGCAAGCAAAACAGTTCCTCCCATCTTCCCCATAAGGTATAGCAAAACCCCTGTCAATCTGAGACAGTGCAGGCATTACAATCCCAAAATCTTAAAGGCTGAGAAATCAACAAACATTGGGGTGAATGCAACCATTGACAATGTAAACTTATTAATATTGTAGTCATGGAAGAACATGTAACCCTAATATAATAAAGGTAGTGGTTTCCAGAGATTCTAAGGGTAGGGGGAGGGAATAATAAGTGGAACATAGGACATTTTTAAGGCATTGGAATTTAGTAAAAACCACAATGTGAGCTATAAACCTTGGTTAGTAGCAATGCTTCAACATTTATTCATCAATTCAAACAAATATACATCACTATTGCAAAGTGTTATTAATAGGGGAAGATGAGGTGTGTGGCATATGGGAATCTAGACTATTTTTATGTAAATTTCTATAATCTGAAAATTCTAAAAACAGTGATTATTTTTATATAAAATAGAAGACACTGGATGAGCATAAAGAAGAATATTAATGCATGCAACAAACATTAACATGTCTCATGTGAATAAAGGTAAAATACATGAAGTTAAAAATATACTGGAGGCAAACAACAGCAGATGTGAAATGGCAGTATGAAAGATCAGCTGGAAGACAGGGATTCCTTATTTGAACAGACAAGAACAGCTACAGAAAAAGCGTGGAAAAATTAGAGCATGGTCTTAGGGAAAGAAAGTACAAGGTACAGAAACATATTATAATCTGAATATTCCATAAGGGGAAGAGAAGGGAAAAGAGACAGATAGAAAATTAGGGTTAAATATTTCCCAAATATTTTGAAAGACCTAGATATCCATGTCTGGGGAGTACAAAATACTCCAATCTATATATCTCAAATAGACCTACTCCAAGACACATACAAATCAAAATGTCAAATGCCAAAGATGAAAAAATTTTGAAAGCAGCAAGATAGAAGTGATTCATTACATGCTAAGGAGCCTCCATAAGTCTAAGCATGGCTTTCTCATCAGAAAATATAGAGGCAAAAATCAGTTGTGTAATATTTTTAAGATGCTGAAAGACAAAATCTGCCAGTCAATTATCTATATATGGCAAAATTGTCTTTCAAAAATGAGGCAGATATTAACAGATAAACATTAACTCAGAGTTAATTAATAAGAGCTCTGCCTTAGAAGATATGTAAAGGGATTCCAGACAGCTGAAACAAAACAAAACAAAACAAAACAGGAGTCAGTGGATTAGAAGAGAGACTGGAAATGAAGATTATCAAAAAAGTAACTGAAATGGTAAAAAGAGAAATGGAAATAAGGAATATCATATAAGGTCAAGAGATAAATGAGTGAAGTAAGTGCTGCCTTTACAATAATAACACTGAATATCAGTGAAGGACATGACTCCCAGGGATGAGCCTCCATGGCACCGAAGGATTACTAACAAGCACAGGCTGGTGATACACCTGGAAAAAGATTTTGAATAAAAGGGATAAAAGGTAAAAATAAATGCATTTATATGGCTAAGAGACTTCAAAGTGAGTTTGGAGGTCATCAGAGAGGTAATGCTTATGCACATCTCAGCAGGATCTCATAGATAACCCAAGTGGCACTAAGCCAGAGTGGGGCTCCTGAGGATTCTGGAGACACTTAGGTCCTGTGGTCATGTGGAATATCTCAGGAGTTTGGTGCCTTGACAATGGGCCCTACTTTGGAGTTTGTGGTCCCGAGTGTGACAGAGTTGGAGTCAGAGGTGACTTCTCCTCACAGGCCAATACTGCCTCTTTTTTTGAAACTATATTTGGTGTTGGAGTAGGTAGGTGTACATCCCAGGAACTTGAATCTCTCAACTGTCAATATGCTAGTGTGACCCTGAGCCTCAGCAGAATTGCAACACTTACTCTCCAGTTCATTTGACTCACCCAGGACAACTAAAAAGGAGATGAGTATGGAAAACCACCACACCAAGGAACTGAGAGAGTCTACAACTGCAAGCAAGAGAGTCCCATCAATCAGCCATATGTGATTGAAAACCCCTCTCAATTAGGTTAGAGAGGGCATCGCTATCCCCAAATCCTCAGGATTGGAAAATAAAATATGTACTAGAGTGGACTTACAGTTATTCTACTATAGACATTGTAATAGTAGCAATGGAAGAAATTATATCATGGATGTGGAGACAATGGCCTTTGGAGGTGCTGAAAGCAGGAAGAAGGAAAAAGGGGGACATTTTCAGGACATGGAACTGTCTTGAAATACATTGCAATGAAAGGTACAGCCCATTATATATCCTGCCATAACCTACAAAATTGAGTGGGAGAGACTGTAAAATGCAAGTTAAAGTATAATCCATGCTTCATGGTTATGCTTCAAAATGTGTTCATCAATTGCAATGAATGTACCATACTAATGAAAAAAGTTGGTAATGTGGTGAAAAGTGAGAGGTGTGGGGGTTGGGGCATATGGAAAACCCTTATATTTTTTATATAACATTCTATGTAAGCTAAGTATCTTTTTAAAAATACATTAAAATATATTAAAAATCACTAACACTGCTGATTTATACATGAGATTGTGGCTGAAATGGTTATTCTGTGGATATAAATATCAGTAGAAAGGAAACTAGAGAATAATATTGGGAATTATAACATACTGATTTCAGTGGTGGGTGAAGGTTGTGGTTAATCATAAAAATAAAAGAATTCCCTTATTTTTACAAAGAAGATGAGGATTATAGTTTGTAGTATAAATATAAGAATCTTCTTTTAGAAATGTTAAGAATATGTTAATACATGGGAAAATTACAATGAGCATAACTTAGGGATGATAATTACCAAGGATAGTGCAATATTTTTGCAACTATAACCAATAAGCTATGATATGAATTCTAAGGAATATAAATAGTGAGGTATAAAGGGGTATAGGGCTGTCCTTTTGGAGTTATGAAAATTTTCTAAAATCTACTAAGGTGATGACAGCAGAACTCTCTGATGAAAATGAGAGCCACTGAGTGTACACATTAAATGGAGTGTACAATACATGGGATGGTATAACACAGGGAATTAAATCATGGAAGATGGACTGTGCTTAACAGGACAAATATGAGAATGTTCTCTCATAAATTATAATAAATGTATAATATTAATATAGTGTATTAATCATCAGGTGGGTTGGAGGAAAACACAGCAAATGCATGATATAGGCTAAAGTTAGTAGTAATATTTTGACAATGCTATTCTGTAGTTTGAAACAAAACTGTCATCACAATGCAAGGTGTTGTTGGGATGATATCTGGAAGGCCCTAAGAAAATATGTTTGTTTGTTTTTTAAGTTCACAACACTTATTACACTCTTTTTGTTTTATGTATGTTCAAGCATGAATGATCTACTTCAATAAAATTTTATTTTATGAAGGTATGCTGTTATAAGAGACAAGGAAGAAAACTATATATAAATACATGGGGCAATAAACCAAGAATATAACAGCATAATAATTATGCATCTAACAAGGGTGCCCCAAAATATATGAAGCAAACATTCCCAAAAATAAAGGGATAAAATTTATACCAATTTATACAATTAAATTTGGACATTTCAATGCACTGCTCACATCAATAGAGATACAATCTCAATAAAAGTTCAATAAGGAAACAGAAATCTTTAAAGTTTCGATAACTAGACCTAAGAGAAATATAAAAAACACTACACGCCAAAAGAGCAGGATGTACATTCTCTTCAGGAGCCCATGGATAATTCTCCAGGATAACATACATTTTGGCCACAAAATGTCTCAATAAGTTTTTAGAGATGGAAATTATATAAAGCAATTTCTCTGATGATAATGGAATTAAGCTAGATATCAATAACAAATGGTGGACTACAAATTTCACAAAGTTATAGAGGATAAGCAATCACTAGGACAAAAATGAAATTGCAAATTCAATCTGTAAATATCTCTGAAACAAATGAATACAAGATCACAACATATTAAAACTTATAGGGTGCAGCAAATGCAGTGTTGAGAGGAAAATTTATAGCCCTAAATGCCTACTTTACAAAGGATGAAAGAACTAAAATCAAAGACCTAAATTCACCCCTGGAAGGATTAGAAAATCAATAACAAATTAATCCCAAGCAAGCATAATGAAAGAAATAACAAAGACTATAGCAGAAATAAATGAAACAGAGAACAGAAAAACAAAAGTGCAAATCAACAATACCAAAAGCTTCTTTTTTTTTGACTAACAAAATTGAAAAACACTTAGCTTTACTAAAAAAGAAACAAAGAGAATGTGCAAATAAATAAAATCAGAAAAAAGAGGGGGTCATTACTACTGACCCCAGAGAAATTTAAAAAGTTCACTAAAGGATATGATGAACAACTCTACACTAAAAACTAGACAACTTATATTAAATAGATGATTTCCTAGAAACATGCAAACAGCCTACATGAAATCTAGAGGAAATAGAAGAATTTAAACAAATATATCGCATTTAGAGATTTAGTCAGACATCCAAAACCTTTCATCAAAGAAAAGCCTAGGAACACACAGCTTCCTGAATGAATTCTACCAAACATTCAAAGAACAATTAATACCAATACTGCTCAAATTCCTCCAAAATAATGAAGAAGAGGTAAAACTACTGAACATTTTTGAAGCCAAAATCACTCTAAAACCAAAGCCCAATAGAGATACTCTGAGAATATAAAACTGTGGGCCAATACCTCTAATGAATATAGATGCAAAATTATTGCAAATCATAGAAAAGCACATTAAATAATTATTTATACACCATGATCAAGTGGGATTTATTCCAGGAATGGAGGGCTGGTTCAACAAGACAAAACTAGTCAATATAATACACATTAATACATCAAAGGAGAAAAATCACATGATCATCTTAATCGAAGGAAAAAAGGTGTTTGACAAAATCCAACAAACATTGTTTCTTATTGAAAGTACCTTAAAAACTAGAAATAGAATGAAATATTCTGAACTCTATAAAACATATGGAAAAAACACAGTTAATATTGTGCTCAAAGGTGAATGAATGTGTGCTTTCCCACTGATATCAGGAAAGATTCCAGGATGACAACTCTCACTGTTATCTAGTATTGGGCAGAAAATCTAGATAGAGCAACTGGAAAAGAGAAAGAAATAAAAAGCATCAAAATTAGAAAGGAAGAAGTAAAAATTTTGCTATTCACTGATGACATGATCCTGCACTTAAAAGTCCCCAAAAATCTACAAAAAATCTACTAGAGCTAACAAAGCCTTTGATAAATAGGTCAGATAAAAAGTTCATTTGGGGACATCCAAGAAGGTGGCTTGGAAGTAGATAGGCAGAGTTCAAATATCTCACACACACACACCAAAAGAATCAGTGGAGAAAAGATGAAAACATAAATGAGTGAGATGTTTAGGGGATCTGCAGAAAAGAAAAATTTTGTGCATCATCCAGGTGGGTGCAGAACAGAGAGACAAAGAAGCTAATGGAAAACCATGAGTATCTAGGCCCTGTGGCTGGAAATGGCACTTATAACCAACTCTCAAGGCAAATAATCTCGATAAAACCATAAGCTCACTGCAGAAACCTGAATGGGAAAAAAACATTCCTTAGGAGAAATAAGGGTCTGGCTGATGTAGAGAGTGATTTTGTTTCAGTGAGTTTGGCCAGCTTTAAATCTCAAAAAAAATTCCCAACCCAGCTCTGAAGCAGCTTCAGGGATAGGGGAAGGTATCTGGTCAGGCAGGTTGTCAAACCCAGCTGCTCTGGGAAAGAAGACCTAGATCAGCAAGGGGATGGTGATAATTGCCTAACCAGCCATGATCTGTCAAACTGTTATAAATCTATCTCACTTGAG
>PVKH010037205.1:0-11491 GCA_004027955.1 Chaetophractus vellerosus | reverse complement strand
TGGGGCAAGCAGCTTAGCCGAAGTAAGTAGGTCCCTGAGGCAGCACACAAAAGTTTTTGATTATTAGGACAACCTCCAAATAAAGGGGCATGGGGACTTCCTCTGATGTGCCTTTCCTTGGGTTGCAGACTGTACTTTCCTTGAGCAGGGTCCCTGGGAGCTGCTATGCAACCTGCATCTCCCTCCTTGATCTCGCGCATGGGATTTCTTACTGGCGCCTCCTGACCCTGACGCAACTGTCATTCCAGTGTTCTATTCTCTCTCCCTCGGTCAAGTGGGCATAATCCAGAAGCTGATGAAATTTGCACAGAGCTTGAAACAGTATCAAATAGTTTTCATTCTTAATGATCGTTCCAAGCCAGACGGAATGCTTTCCTTTGAGAACTATTTAGTTGTACTTTTCATATTTAAAACAAAACAAAACAAAACAAAGACGCCTCATATATGCTTCCCTGCTTCCCCCTGACATGTCTCTGGATTTTAAAACCCTCTTCTTGTCCAGAATCTGTTTTATTTTCTCCCAGCAGTGCTAAAAATAACCTTTTTATGGCACATTCATCATGTTGTGTCCTTTCTAAAGGTTAAAATTGACCACACAATTCACTTCTGAGAAGTTCATTTTAGATGCTCTTATGTTGTTCAAATGCACGATAATGGCCTTGAAATAGATGTAGGCAGCACACACACTCACATCCACTCCAAACCCAGCCATTATTTCTTTTCTAAGGCCCCATCTTGCTCTTTGCTCTGAACCCTTTCACTTGTTGCTTCTGTCTCTTCACATCCTCTTTTGACCACCCACTGTTGATCTTCCCTTGATTAATCCCCATGCACTGTTGGTCCCAGTTTAAATTCCACCTCATCTACCATTTCATGCACCAGCCCCAAGTCAGTCCAGGAGTGTGCTGCACGCACTTAGTGCGATGGGAGAACTGATGGTCCTGCCCGGGCCACTGCTGGTATATTACTTTGTTTCCCCAGACAGACTGCTAATTCCCTGAAGGCAGAGACTGTGGCTCACTCAACAGAGTTTTATCAAATGATGGAATGCATCCTTCTCATATAGAGGGAGACACTGAGAATCAGAAAATTTAAGTGAGCATTCCATCATTGCATTATTGTAAGAAGCCCAATCAGGATATAAATTCATATTTAACAGCTCTAGAGCTTGATTTTATACTGCAACCTGCTAGCCACGTTTTGTTTATTTATTGCTGCATAAGAAACAATCCCCAAACTTGGTAGCTTTAAACAACTGTTATTTTGCTTACAATTCTGTAGGCTGAGTCGTTGGGAAGGGCTTGGCTGGACAGTTCATCTCTGCTACATAGGGTGCCAGCTGGGACAGCTGAGCATGGAGGATCTACTTCCACGCTGGCTTCCTTACCCCAATGCCTGGTGCCTTGGTGCTTGTTGGTGCCTCTCTCTCCTTGCGTCCTTTCATTGATCAGGGCTTGTCCATGTGCTTTGGGCTTATAATGCATGGTAGTCTCTCTTCTTACCTGGCAACTGACTTTTGAGAAGTAGGACTGGGCCAGGTAATGGCTCTGCCCAGACCCAGCACAGCATCACGTCTACTGTTTTCTATTAGTCAAAACCAACATTGGGCCCATCCAAATTCAAGAGACTGGAGGAATAGACTACCTTTTGATGGGGGAGTGGCAAGTTCACATTGCAAAAGAACATATGGGATGGGAAATACTGTTATATCCAATCTGGAAAATATAATCTGCTACAAACTATATAGGTGCAGCTGAATGAATGAAGATAGAAATTAGCTAATTCATTCATTCAAAAATATTTCTTTGTGTACCTACTATAATGTATACATCACAAAAGTGACCAAAGCAGGAGAAACGGAGAAAGTCCTCTATCAGTCAGTTAGTGCTGCTTAACAAACAACCCCAAAACCTGGTGGCTTAGAAACAGCAACTGTTTCTTTAGCTCATGATTCTGTGGGTTGGTGATTTAGGCTGGACTGTGATGAGTTGTTACTCTAGTTTCAGCTGTGCTTGCTTACTCAAGAGTATGCAGACAGCTATGCTCAGGCAGGTGGGTTTGTTGATTTTGGCTGGGTGTTCTCTTGTTTTGGGGTTGGCGATCTATAGGCCGGCCCAGAATGACTTTGGCTGGGACATCTGTGCTCTCGTACATGTGGTATCTCATCCACTAGCTGGTAGCCTAGCTTGTTCTCATAGCAGAACTAGGGTACGAAAGAACTGGTGCAGGGCCTAGAACTGTCACAAAGTCACTTCTGCAGAATCATATTAGGCATAGCAAGTCACAGGTCAGCTCATTTTCAAAAGGTAGGCATATAGATTCTAAGTGTTGGTCAGAGAAGCTGAAAAGTCACTGTTTTAGTTTGCCAAAGGGTTGCCAATGCAAAGTACCAGAAATATATTGGCTTTTATAAAGGGTATTTATTTGGGGTGAACAGAGTTCCAAGGCCATGAAATGTCCAAATTGAGGCATCAGCAGAGATGCTTTCACACAAAAAAGTTAGGCTCTGTTGATCTTGGCATGTTGCCACATGGTGAAGCAAGACGGCTGTTGATCTCTGCTAAGGATTCGGCCTTTCCCTCTGGCTCGCCATCTCTACCTGAGCTGCTCCGTGGTCTGTTGGGGCTTTGTGCTTAAGTGATCCTCTCTCTTACACCACAGGAGCAAACATGGCAGCTTCTTTTTTTCCTGTGTCTGTTTATATCAGACCTAGCAAGAGGGTGGGGACTCAGCCTGAGTCACACCTCACTGACTAGTCCATTCAAAGGCCCTAAAGCAATCTTATCAAGTAATCTAATCAAAGGCCCCTCAACTGAATTTAATGCAATCAAAGGGCATTGCACCCAGATGCATAGATTAGTTTACAAACATAATCTTTCAATTTTGGGGGATTCATAAAATAATTTCAAACTGCTACAGTCACATTGCACTGGACAGGGATACAGGAAGACCATTATTTTTGGCCACTAATGCAATCCCTCTGTCAAAGGAGATAGCAGTGCAATGTGGGGTGATGAGTGTGGTAGGCTGTCGGGGTGCAGAGAAAGGTCACTTTATGGGGCTGCTAGCAAGGATGGGCAGCAGGTAGACATGGATCCTGAGGATGGGTGGGTTTCTGCAGCTGCCTGGAGAACAGAAGGGAATGGCTGCTCTTTTACTAACATCCTGCTTTGTACTATGCAGTAGTCAAGGTTTTACCTCCTATTCCTGGTTCAGTATTCTGAGGGCAATCAGGCAAGCTATGCAGCCGTTCTGATAGCACAGCTGAGAAAACTAGAACCAGAAGGGATCCTGGAGATCAATTCTTCTGGTCTCCCTATTTCATAAATGCGAAGATTAGAAATGATAGAGGTCTGCCCATGGTCACATAATGTCAGAGTCGAGTCTGCAAGCTCACACTTTTCTCCATTAAACCCGTGGCCTCTCAGCTTTTAGCTGAAAATTGCTTCCCTTCGGCTCCCCAGGTGACCATTGCTCCTAACAAGGATGCCTGTGTCCATTCACGGCCCTCACAATGCATTCTGCATGTCTCCTTCCTTGGGGATGCCTCCAAAGTCAATAAAAAGATGGAAGAAACTCAGAGCCCAGGGGTAAAGGACTACTTGGCACAAAAACAAACTTGTTAGCAGTTGCCACATGTGAAGGTATATTATCTCTAAATTAGTTGGGGAAAATTAATATTGCTCACTTGCTATGCTCACCCTTATTGTCTGCTCTGAGAATCGGCAGGGCCAGAGCTACTGTAGATAATATTTTTTAATTAAAAGGAAAATAACTTTTGTGATTAATCTGCTTCTTTGGGGACTTGGTTCAGAAACTCATAAATCTAAAATGGAGGCATCTGCAGGTTTACTGATAAAGCCAATTCTATTCCCCCTTAGCCAGCTCTAGAGTTAGGTAGGAGGGAAAGATGGGAGCTTGTTATGGTCTTAAAAGATCAGACCTTGGTTCCCAGAAAGCTGTGAGGTCAAGTCTGGGTCTGCTACTTGGCTGTGGCTCTGGGAGAAGGTCTCAGAATTCTTGGTCACAGAAGGACTCAGTTTCCTCATCTGTAAAATGGGGCTAGTATGAACACCTATCTTAAATGAATCACTTAGGTAAAAGAGAGTATGAGCTCTGGAAACAGATTTCCTGGTATTGAATTAGGATGACTCCAGTTTCTTTGACCTTGCATTCTTCAGATTTTTCCAGAGAAACAGAACTTATGGGAAATATACATTGAGATGTATAACTGCTATGGGGGATGGCATGTCTGAATTCCATAAGGCAGGACATAAGCTGGAAACTCTGAAAAAGGTAATTCTGAGGTCTGGCAAGCCTGAACTCTGTAGGGAAGGCTGGAAGCTGGAAATTCCAATAAAGGAGTAGTTGAATTCCCCAGGGGAAGTTGGCTGGCTGAAGTAGAAGCAGAAATTCTTATCTCTTACTTCTAAAATCCTCAGGTCTAGCTTTAAAGACCCCAATTAATTGGATGCGAGATTCTGTAGATTGCTATGGGCAATCTTTCTTGTTAATTGTAGATGTAATCAGCTGTAGATGCAAGAAGCTGATAATAGATGCAAATCCTCTATAAAATAACCTCACAATAATAATCAGGACAGTGCTTGCCTTACCAAACAACTGGACACCATAAGGTAGCCTAACTGTCCCAATGAAATTGGCCATCACAGACCTTAAACCAGTTATTTAACCTCTCTGTGTTTCTGTTTCTTATTTTGTGAAATAGGAATGATGAGAGGCTCTGTCTCTTAGGGCTGTTGTGATGATTACAAAAGTTTAAAAACACAAAGTGCAGGAACATGGTGGAGTAAACACCACAAAATTAACATTTGTTGTCACAATTCTAGTGTTAGCACACAAAGGAGCTTCTTTGTTACTGCAAATAAAAAAGGGGGATCTTAGTGGGGAGAAATAATCCAGTCTACATTTTTAAAGAGGGAAAAATGGAGATTCCGAAAGAGCATGGGACTTGCCCAAAACATAGACCGAGTTATAGGCACAGCTGGGCACAGAATGCAGGTTTCAGTCCCAGCACCAGAATTTTGTGTGAAGACGTGCGGTATTGGAGTTCCTGCCTGGTTTCAGTCTTCCAAAGATCTAGAACCAAGGCCAGTTATATCAGCACGGTTAGACCCAGGCAGAAGTGCAAGAAGGCCAAGATCTGTGGCAAACTGGCAACTCTCTATGCCGAGTACCGGGCATGCTCCCCATCCGTAAACTCATTCCATCTTCCCAATGTCCCGCACTTTGACAAATGAGGACATTGAGGCTCATGGAATTACATATAAGCCTAAAAGCACACTCTATAACAGTGCAGCTGGTATTGCAAATGAGGTTTAGCATAACTTTGTTATTTTTTTATTTATTAAAGAAGTTATGGGTTTATAGAATAAGCATGCACAAAATACAGGATTCCCATACACCACCATATTATCGATACCTTGCATTGGTGTGAAACATTTGGTAAAATTGACCATGACACATTTTTGTGATTGTACTATTAACTTTAGTCATTGGTTTAATTTAGGGTTCTCTGTTTATGTAATGTAGTTCCATGGATTAAAAAAAAATTTTTTTCTTCTGTTACCATGTATACGATTTAACATTTCCTGTTTTAATCACATTCAGATGTATATTTCAATGCTTTTAGTTACATTCACAATATTGCTACCATCATCATGATCTGCTGCCAAAACATTTCCAATATTCCAAATAGGAAACCTGTACATTTTAAGCCTTAACTTCCCATTCCCTATGACCACCCCATCCTCTGGAAACCTATATGATAGATTCCAACACTGTGAGTTTGCTTATTCTAATTATTTCAAATCAGTGAGATCATACAATATATATCTGGCTTATTTAACTCAACATGATGTCTTCAAGGTTCATCCATGTTGTAGCATATATTAGAATTTCATTCCTCTTTACAGGTGAAAAATATTCCATCGTATGTATATACCACATTTTATTTATCCATTCATCTGTTCATGGACACTGGGTTGCTTCCACCTTTTGGCATTTGTGAATAATGCTGCCAAGAATATTGGTGTGCAAATATCTGTCTGAGTCCTGCTTTCAATTATTTTGGGTATATAGCTAGTAGTGGGATAGACAACTCATATAGTAATTCTATATTGAGCTTTCTGAGGAGCTGCCAGACTGTCTTCCACGGTGGCTGCGCCATTTTACATTCCCGTTAGCAATGAATGAGTGTTCCTATTTCCACACATCTTCTCCAACACTTGTTATTTTCCGTTTTTAAAAATAGCAGTCCTTCTAATGTGTGCTTAATGGTGTCTCATTGTGGTTTTGATATGCTTTTCTCTGATAGATAATGATGTTGAGAATCTTTTCATGTGCTTTCTAGCGATTTATATATCTTCTTTAGAGAGATGTCTATTCAAGTTTTTGCCTAGTTTTTAATTGTTTTATTTTTTGGTCTTTGTTGTTAAGTTGAAGGATTTATTTATATATTCTAGATATTAAAACCTTATGGGATATTTGGTTTCCAAATATTTTCTTCCATTGCATAGGTTATGATAAATTCTTTTGCAGCACAAAAGTTTTAAATCTTGTTAAGGTCCCATTTATCTATTTTTTTCTTTTGCTGTTTGTACTTTGGATGTAAAGTCTACCTCAGAAATCATTGCCTAATACAAGGTCCTGAAGAAGCATCCCTATGCTTTCTTCTAGGAGTTTGCTAGGTCTTTTGTCCATTTTTATTTTGATTTTTGTATAATATGTGAGGTAGGGGTCCATCTTTTTTTTTTCTTCTGCAAATGACCGTCCAGTTTTCCCAGCACCGTTCTTGAAGAGAGTATTCTTTTCCAATTGGCCCCTTGTAAAAAATAAATTGGCCATAAATGTGAGGGTTGATTCTGAGCTCTCAGTTCAATTCCATTGGTCTATATGTCTGTCCTTGTGCCAATACCATGCTGTTTTGATTACTATTGCTTTGTAATAAGTTTTAAGATAGGAAAATGTGAGTCCTCCAACTACATTGTTTATTTTCATATGGCTTAGGCTATTTGGGTCCCCTTACCCTTCCATATCAATTTGATGGAAATTTTGTTGAAATTTTGATTGGGATTTTGTTGACTCTGTAAATCATTTTGGGTAAAATTGATATATTAACAGTATTTAGTATTCTAACCAATGAACATGGAATGCCCTTCCATTTATTTAGGTCTTCTTTAATTTGTTTTAACAGAGGTTTGTAGTTTCCTCTGTACAAGTCCTTTACATCCGTGGTTAGGTGTATTCCTAGATATTTGATTCTTTTAATTGATATTGTGAAGGGAATTTTAAAAAAAATTTTTATTCCAATTGTTCATTGCTTATATATAGAAACACTACTGGTTTTTGGGTGTTGATCTTTAACCTGACACTTTTTAAAATAACATATAAAGAATTTATCAAAGGTAATAAAATATATGAATAACTAAGTTAAACAGTCACTGGGTGGAAAGTTCCTTAAATGGTAGTGACACTGAATCCTTCCCTGAAGCCATCACCCCCTCTACCAAGTCTCTTACCACATCCCTCTACTCCCTGTGGTTCCCAGCTCTCATTGTACCCTCAAGAGGCACTAAAGCCTTGGTGCCTTGCACCCACAGCTAGCCTGTAGCTGAATGCTCCCTTAAATAGAGCCCTCACTTATTCCAAGGAGACTGGGAGTTCATTTATTATCTTTAGAACTTTGCTGAGGCTTTTTCAGGATTTTTTAAAAATATAAGATCATATCATCTGCAAATAGGGAAAGTTTTACTTCTTCCTTTCCAATTTAGATGCCTTTTATTTCTTTTTCCTGCCTAATTGCTCTGGCAAGGATTTCTAGTACAATGTTGAAAAGTAATGGTGACAGTGAGCATCCTTGTTTTGTTCTTGATCTCAGAAGGAAAGCTTTTAGGATGTTAGCTGTTAGCTTTCATATATGTCCTTTATGATGTTGAGGAAGTTTCCTTCTATTCCTGGTGTTCTAAGTGTTTTTTTTTTTTCATCAAGAAAGTGTGGTAGATTTTTTTTCAAATGCCTTTTCTGCAACAATTGTTATGATCATGTGGTTTTTGGCCTTTATTCTTTTAACGTGGTGTATTCCATTAATTGATTTTGTTATGTTGAGCCAACTTTGCATATTGGGGACAAATCCCATTTGATTATGATATATAATTCTTTTAATATGCCATTGGATTCAGTTTGCTAATATTTTGTTGAGGGATTTTGCATCTATATTCATACAAGTTATTAGTTTGTAGTTTTTTCGTGACTTTGGTGTAAGGGTAATCTTGACCTTTTAGAATGAATTGTGGAGTCTTCTCTTTTCTTCAGTTTTTTTGGAACATTTTAAGCAGAATCGGAGTTAATTCTTCTTGGAATGTTCAGTAGAATTTCCCTGTGAATAACTCTAAAAAGCTATTTTGCAAGGCTGCCTTGTGAAGAGAAGGGATTCTGTTTCCCTAAACTGGCTTGTACTTCCCCTTTCTCCCTCCTTTTACACCTCCTCACCTATTGTATGGACAATCCAGTGGCTGATGTGACCTCATCTGGACTCCTCTCCTTTCCATACCTGTATAGAGAAGAATCAGAAAATTATTCTTACTAAGGTGGCAATGACTGATGAACCCTTCAAACCTTGATTTATTCCTTGCCTGCTCAGCCCCCCAACAAAGTCCTACACACGAAGGTCATTTGCTATTGGACATAGGTCAGAGGGGCTAAAGAGATGGTCAAAGACCCTCCTTGTAATGGGCCTCTCTGCCCCCAGGCTAGTAGTTATTTCATTTGTTTCTTAGACTGTAAAGCACTCTGCACACTCAATCGTTATTCCCCTCCTGGCAGCTGTGTCAGGTGGGCCAATCAAGACCGTGGTGCCCATTTTATAGGTGGCAAACTGATTCCCAGGGAGGCGAATGGACCTGCCCCAGTTCTCTCAGCTAGAGTGCTAGAATTTAGTCACCTCATCATGGCTGACAAGGTCCTGCCCCCTCCACTTTCATGTTATATCCATGCTGGAATTTTATTATCTGTGTGTGCATTTACTCCCCTTGCCCTAGTTAGAATTAGGCACCATGAGCACAAGGGCTCTCCTACCCTGGCATGCTGACTTCAGTGCACCTCTAACAGAGTCTGGCACATAGCAGATATGGGATAAATATTTATTAACTGAATTAATGAAACCGGAGTGTCCTGCTTCCTAGTCTGGTGTTCTTTCCATATAAGTATGAGACAACTGAGAGCTCTTTGGCTTGAAAGTCTTGAGTAACTGTCAACAGGGAGGCTGGGATTAGTCTAGATAATGTTCAAAATGTTTCAAAGTTGATTTCTGGCTCATTTATGACTATCATGAAATAGACATCCCATCAATCATACCAAAGCCTCTGAGCAACTTCCAAACAAGCGCTGGGACCTACTGCTCAGGGCGTGATATGAACCTGACTCTCAGCCCACAGAAGCCACTTGCACATCTGATATTCCTGACTAATGCTGGATACTAGACTGAAGACATCAATGTCAATCAAAGGAAACTTCTCCTCTTTCTTCCTCCTTATATAAAGCTACAGAATTTTGTAGCTGATAGCCCATTTGGAGATCAGCTATGCAAATGCTCATTGTACACATGGGGGAACAATGTGATACACCTTAGTGTTGCTAAACACAAAGGAGAAACGTCAAGGGTTGGGAATGTGAGGACAAAGGGAGGCTAACCAGCTCTTTAGCAGAAGGACCTACCTAGCAAGCACTGAGCTGTTCCTTTTAAGCAAAGGTGGACAACAGTGCCAGCATGCTATCTAGAACATCATACACTAGGTCAGGTGAGTGTGGCGTATGTATATGTGTGCACAGGTATGTGCATGCATGTGTGTATACGTGTGCATGTGTGTGCATGCTTGTGCACACATACTTGTATACATGTTTGTGTGCATGTGTGTACGTGTGTGCATATGCATTTGTGTGTATATACAAGAGTGCACTCTTGTGTTCATGCGTATGCGTGCTTGTGAGTGTGTGTGGGTGTGCCTGTGTGTGTATGCATATGTGTATTTCTTGAGGAAGGAGGCAGAATTGAAGTCAATGGCCTAAAAGATCTTTTCTGCCTTTTTCTTCATATTATAATTATTCCTTATTAGAAAAGCAGTTCCAAATATGTTAATTTCATTTGATCAGTATAGTCAAAGTTTAAAGCAGAAACTTCATAATACCCCTTTTACGATTAGAAACAAAGACTCAGAGAACTCAAGGGCCATTCTTGTTATCATGCATTTGTAGCTAGAGGAACTTGGTTTGAAAGCTGGGTTGCTCTCTGCCCTCTGCGGATCCGCCTTCTCACCTGCTATACGTGTGGGTCTTGATACGGTTTCAGGCAGCCCTATGCAAGCACCATCATATTTGCTCATTCGTAGTTTTTGTTCACAGTATCACATCCTCAATATCTGTGTGTGTGTGAGTGTGTAAGGTGTGGAGTCAATCGACCTTTGGATCAGTCACACTGATTCACGATTTTAAGCTCTGCTGTTTGTGTTTCTTGCTCTCGCGCAAGTTACTTACCATCTCTTGCTGCTGTCTCCTCATTTCTTGTGTGGGGAACCAAAGCATGTATGTGAAGTACCCGGGACAGATCCAGGCCCAGAGCAGGTGCTCATGAAATGTTAATTCCACCCTACAGTGTTCATCTGCCCAGTAAATCTGCCCGGCTGCTTTTCTTGCTGAGTTCAGGAAGCCTCTGCTATATACCTCATGGTTTGTGGCTCCAAATACAGGATGGGAGGAGACAGAGCTGGAGAACATAGTGTACAAATAGTTGGAATTTTAACAGGGATCAGTTTGGTATCAAGAAAGCTACAGTGGACTAGAAGCACTAGGAGCCTTGCTTCTAACATGCTAATTTATGTATATATGTATGTATCGATTCATTCATTCCTTCATTCATTTATCTATCAAATATTTCTGAGCACTCATTTTTATAACACTTGAGGAAGGTGCTAGAGCAGATACATAGGAAGCTAATTGGTGCTTTAATCTTTCAAAGAAAAATGCCTGGATATGTAGTGATCAACCTTGGATAAGTCACATCCACACTTGGGGACTCGGTTTCTTCATCTGTAAATTTAGTATAATAATACCTTTCTTGTGCTAACTGGTAGAGGTTCCCCAACCCCTCCTGGGACTAAACAGCATAGCAGGGTTAAAAATCCCTTCTAGAGGCAAAGGCAAGGAAAAACGACGCTGTCACCCACACTCAATTGTGATTTTCCTGGACAGACTCAGCAGAGCCAGCTCTGATTTGCCTCCAGATATGCCTGACTTTGACCTGCAAGGAGCTTTTTCATATGCTCCGTTCTTGTGGTTGGGGTCCCTAAAACCACACTCTTCTTTCAAGCTCCAATCCTGGTTTCCCATCTCTCCAAACAACAGCCAGTGACATCCTTCAATAACGGAAAATCAAATCATGGATGTCCCTGAACAAAGTCCTCCAAAAACACTTGGGAGA
>PVKH010037204.1:0-11495 GCA_004027955.1 Chaetophractus vellerosus | reverse complement strand
GATTGGATTGATAATTTAGAAGGGGAGGTTAATATGCATGAAACACTAGAACTTTGGAAATTGTTGATTTACTTTCAAAGTCATTCAGTCATTCAATACATATATATTGATTGATTTAAAATTTTATTAAAGTGTATAATTTATACATCAATATACATAAATAATAAGTGTATAGTAAAAGTTCCACATTTACAAAACAAACATGAATTTCATCATACAGGACTCCCACACATCACCCCACCACCAACACCTTGCATTGTTATAAAATATTTGGTATAAACTATGAAAGAACATCATCAAGATACTACTACTATTGCCGGTATCTTAAATTTGGTGTACTTTCCCCAATCCACCCAATGATGAACACCCTTTACTAGTATTATAGATTTGTTACATAGCTTGAGAGACTGTTCACATATTTGTTCTGTTAACCACAGTTAAATGCTCCAGTAACAGAGGTCATCACTAAGACAAAGCAAACATGTCTTATATTGATTTTTTATAATAAATTTTGATTTATTATATTTTTATATAATTAATTTTATTGATTTTTTATATAATAAATTTTATTTTAAAAGAAATTTTAGATTACAAAACAGTCACATTTTCCTCTATTAATAACTTCTTACATTAGTGTGGTACATTTGTTAAAATCAATGAACAGACATTGAATCATTGCCACTATCCAAGGTCTTTAGTTTATATTATGTTTTACCCTTTGCAATGTACAATTTTATAGGCTTTGACAAAATGTGTAATGGCCTGTAAATGTCATTGAAATATCAAACAAAACAATTCCAATGTCCTAAAAAAAAAACACCATATTCCACCTAGTCTTTCCACCTCCTCCCTTCAGAACTTCTGGTCACCACTATCTTTATATTTATCACTATTATATATTGCTTCTTTATTATGACTCAGTCACTCTACTTGGTGCTAGGGGTACAGCAATGAAAAATATATACAATCTCCACTAACACATTGGGTAGAGTTCATTAAAGTGAACATATAATAACAAAAATAATGCAAATAATTACAATTGCAACTGTAAAAAATGCCAAAGTCTCACACTTACCATGTAAAACAAGGTGAAGACTTCAATGAAATATTTTTTTTAAGTCAATTTTGAAGTGTAAACTTAGTATTTACATTAAGAGTGTTTTTATATTCCTGGCATGTATAAAAAGGCAATGATAATCTATTCTTCAAGGGTAGAAAAGGCACTATATATTCAAAGTAATTTCCAGTGAGTATCACTGTGCTAAATCTTGAAAATTTGGTAATGTCATTAGATTTCAGTAAGCTCATCATCTTAAGTATTGTGCCCCTGGATGAAAATCTCAGAAAGAGTCTTCAGGATATTTTTACAACATTAAAAATAATTTAGGGAGAAAATGAGTAGAAAGCAGAACTTTGGGGAAAAGTTTTCCTCCATTGTATGGGCTTCCGGTACTGTTACAGCTTCCTTGAATTTGCCATATTTTCCAGTTCACTTTCTGTGTAAGACAGGCATTCCCAAAATTTTCATCCTATGCCCCACTTTCTGGCACTTCCTTTCAAGGGCAGCACCATTGGAGGGACAAATTGCAACTAGAGATAATTCTTCACTTCTCTGATTCACCACCTTTTATCTCTTTGAATAAAACCACTTTCTTTCCTTACAAGGCTCAGTAAATACTTGTGGGTCCAAGTCTTGGAATGTTCTTGTTAAAAATTTGGGGCAAATTATTATGCTACATCTCTTACTTTCTTTCTGCAAATAATAGTTACCTAATTTAAAATGTGTGACAAAACTGCTAAATTCAAGGCTCAGTTTTATTTCAAAAAATAAACCCTACCCATTGAGTAAAATTAATCACAGACTCCTGAAAATGTATAACAGCAATTGAACAATACCCTTTACTTTACAGTTTCCTATTAAGTTGTTTTAGAAAACAGCACATTTGATATACATATAGACTATGAGCATGGTTTTAGGGAGTTCATGGATTTGTTATTTGAATTCCATCCATGGACTCCAAATTAATACCCACTAGTCTAATATCTTGCAAAATCTCTGGAAGTTTTACTGCCACATAATCAAAAGTCCAATTGCAGTGGTCCTGAATGTGGTATAAATTTTTTAAAAAGTAAAATAAAAAATTCTTTTCACTGTAAGTCATCTTCTCTACGATTGAAAATGGTAACTCCTCCTTGAATTTTACTAAAACATATAAAAGGTTGAAATAAGCAAATATATATATCATATGTTTAGGAATAATCAATACAGTAAAGATATCAGTTTACCCAAAATAATCCATATATTGAATAACTTAAAATCAAATATCTGACAAAAATTTCATGCAATTTTCAAAGTTGATTCCAAAATTCAGAAATAGATAATATCCAAAATAGGTAAGTTAATTTTCTAAAATTAGCAAAGAAGTATACTTATACTTGTAGATATTGAAGTATGCCATAAAACTATGGCATTTATATTATGGTTGGTATAAGAAGATTGACAGACTTGAAGGCAGTCAGTAAACATACCCTTAAAAATATTGGGGTTTATTCTCTGTTTAAATTCACATTTTGAATCACGTGAAATAACAGATTTTTGAGATATTAGGACTTTCAATCTCCATCTGAGGGAAATGGAAATAGGAAACTCTGTCTCACTAGTCATAAAAAATATATTTCAGATGGTTGAAAGGTACAAAAATATCAGACAAAAAAGAAAAATATATTGGAGGAGCAATTAGAATGTATTTATAAGTTAGGGTAGAGAAAAGATTTTAAATGCATAAAGCAAATTCATAAAGGAAAATATAATATATTTTCAACTTCTGTGTGACAAAATTCTATATGAACAAAAATATTTAAAAAAGCAGTAGGACCCAAGAAACTGTGTAACTCCTACAAATCAATAACATAAATATAAGTTACTCAATTTTGCAAAAAGAGTAAAATCTTGTAATAGGAATTGGAATAGAAATTCCAATTGTTCAATAAGCATATATAAAAATACTCAACCTCATTAGGATAGAGGAAATGCAAATTATAAAATGAAATATTTTCATCATGCATCATTTTCATGAAAATAAAATGGAAAAACTTGTCCATATAAAAGCTTGATGATGTTTTAAGAAATCAGCATGTTGTGCTTTAAAACTGCCTTTTATTCATTGTAATCGTGTTCACATTTGGAAAATAGAATTAATATAAATATCTAACAATAATAGAATGTAAATAATGTGTGATAGGTACTTATTATGGAAAATAAGTCAGAAATTTAAATTTTGGCTCTATGTGGTACATCTAACATGAATAAATCACTAAGTTATATTGTTGAGAAAAAAATACTAGGCATACAATGATAATCACAATACGATAAACTATATGTCATTTAGATTATATGAATACTTGTTTACTCTTCAATGAATAAGAAAGGTGTGGGAGGAAATATTTCCCTTTGGGGAACAAAGGGAGTGAAGGCCAAAGTGGATTTTAGTGTTATACATATTCTTATTTTTTTAAAGAATATCATATTTCAATATTATTTCCATAAAGTTAATTAAAAACTCATTAAGTTTTTATATGATGAAAGAATAATACATTATATAATGAATGAAATAAAACAAAGTAAAATACAAACCACAATCCAGTATTACAATTCAGGGAACTGTTGCAAAACATATTCTTTGGTAGTTATCACATTCTTTCTTCAATTACACATAGTAAATTGCACATAGATGCTCTTCCATAAGCATTATATCCCATAAATTTCCCTTATTTAAATTCCAGATGCAAATAACTAGGCAGCTATATTTCTGCTCCCCTGCCCATGAGGAGATATTTGATATAAAGAAGCATGAAACACCTATATCTGCACCTACATTTATAACAAAATCTGCATCTCTTTTTATACCTATATCTGGATTTGATTTTAGTATAAGCATTAAAAAGTATGTGTCTTTTTATACTTTTATAATTCAATAACATTTGGATAAATCCTAAATTGATCTTTTAAATTTAATCACTGTTATTGAGTACTCAAAGTTATAATCTGTTCTTTTTCACAGTTCCTGGATTTGCTGAATTAACAATGGCTCTTATTATCACTTTAATGTAAGGAATTTGTAGCAGGTGAGAGAAGATACTGAATAATCAGGGTATGCTACACAAAAGGTTAACAGCTTCTGATATATATACCAAATAGAAATGCCATCATATTTAAAGCTTCTGATTACCTGAAATCATCTCAGTTGCAATAAATTCATGAAGAGAATCCACACTGGACAAAATCTTGAGTGGGACATACAGGACACAAATGTTCATGCTGCCTCATCCTGACCTCTAAAAAGAATATAAGTAGAAATACATTTAATCCTTTATTTTCAGGGTCACAATGATTCCTTTGCCTAGGGCTAGTCCTCATCTCCTAAAATATAATTTGAGGTTTTACCCACAAGGAAGGGAGGTTATCATTGTGCTTGAAGGAGCTTGAGTTAGACTAAGTGGGTTCAAATATACTTATCTGTGAATAATGTTAGGCAAGTTCCACTCATATCTGAGCCTTATTTTTGTCATCTATAAAACAGTGATAATAACAGTACCTACCACAAGGATTCTTATGAGAATTAAATGAAATGATCTATGTAAGACACTTGGTTAAAGATTCATGTGTCTAATACATTGCAATATTTCACTAAATACTGTATCTTTTATTGTTAATTTATAAAAGAATTTCATTGTGTGAATGTTTCACCATTTGTAACACAAGGGAATCACAAGGAATAAATTTTGTTCAGTGAGGTTAGCTCATTATCTTTCACCACTGAACATAGATATCTATAACAGTTACAAAGTACTAAATATTTTGAAACTTTTCTGTAGTGAAAATCCCAAAATAACAATCAGGAGTGGGCCGGATAACAGGATTTCCCATTTCACAGAAAGGAGAACCAAAATCATCTATAAAGACCTCCAGTAGTCTATAAAAAAGATAATTTCTCTATTATAATTAAGGATAATTGAGTTCATCATTTCCAGAAAATAATCATTATGTTCCTATATTCTTTTCATGATATTTCATAGTTTTGTGAGTTTTTTAAAAATCTCAATAGTATGTGTGAGTTCTACCTTTTTAAAAGAAATAACTATTCATTATATAATTTGAACTTCAACTCTGGCTACTGAAATATCCTTCTATAATATCACATTCAATTCAAAAGTGAGGAATTATTGCAAGAAACTGAGACACAGTTAAACTGGAAATGGAAGTCTTGGTCTTGATCTGCCATTACCTGGTAATGTGATTTCAGAAAAGTCCTTCAAACTCATCCATTTCCTTATGGATAAAAGGAGGAATTGTGTTGTTCATGCATTCTTCCATATGCAACAAACTATTTTTAAATCAAGTGACTTACTAAATTATGTATTGGTAAATTTATCAAAATTTTAAGATGTGCTCACCTATCACAGGAACATCCAGATACACAGCTTTCACCACAACTGTAAGGAATCAGTGTGAGGGCTGATGCACCAAGCCTGAAGTGCTCCCTTTACTCTGTAGTTCAGATATTACTGTGGGATCTGCTGTCACAGACTGGGATGCTAAATATAGTGAGGATGATCTGATCCTGGGTTAGAAGATGCCAAGTGGTTGGCTCTTAATTCCAATGCAAGGTGGGAGTGGTGACTATAATAGCCAGTTGAGTCAAAGCAGTAATCAGAAGAGTCTTATTCACAGAGATGTATGACATTGGTTATTTGATGATGGGGTACCTAGAAGTGAAATAGATGGGCATTCTACTAAAATATTTCTTGCTCTGTATACCCAGAAAAGTTTTAAATAAAGTGAACAAAAGCCTAACTTGAATCATCAAAAGAGTGTCTTGGTCAAAGACCCTGTTTGCCAAAAATGTATATAGTTAATCTTCCCAGCCTTCCCCAAAGGGATCTCAGGCCCATTTCCAAGGTGACTATGCATTGGGGAAAAGGAAATGATGAGGCATTTCAGAAATTGCTGTGCACTGTCTCTGAAGTGGCATTAATTTCAATAGATGCAAAATGTTGTTGTGTTCCCACCACCAGAGTAAGTGCTAATGGAAGTAAGGTGATCAATGGAGTTTTAGTTCTGGTACATCTGACATCTCCAATCTGGGTTTATGCTCCCAGTTTCAGAACACATAATTGTAAAGCATTCCAATTCCAGCAACTGGAATAATCCCCACATTGGTTGTCTCATCTGGGGATTGAGGGCTATGATGGTAGGGAAGGCCAAGTGGAAGCCACTAGAATTACCCTACCTAACAAAATATTAAGCCATAAGCACTAACACATTCCTGGAGGAATTGCAATGATTAGTGCCATCATCAAAGACTTGCAAGATGCAGGGATAGTGATTCCCACCACACCATTCAACTGTCTTGTTTGGTATGTGCAGAAAACTCATAGATCTTGGAGGATGATATTGAATTAACCAGGTGGTGACCTCCAACTGCAGTTGCTGTTCCAGGTGTGGTATCAATACTTGAGCAACTTAACACATCATCTGGTACCTAGTTTGTAGCTATTGGACTGATAAATACTTTTTTTCAATAACTATTAGTAAAATCCAGAAGAAACAGTTTGCTTTCAACTGGGAGGGCCAGCAATTTACCTTCACTCTTGTATCCCAGGGATTTACCAACTCTCAGGCCCTATGCCATAACCTACTCCACTGAGAACATGATCACCTTCCCCTTGCACAAGATATCACATTTGTCCATTACACTGATGACATTATATTGATTGTACATAGCAAAAATGTAGCAACTACCATAGCCTTATTTGTAAGATATTTGTGTACCAAAGGATAGCAAATAAAATTTTAGTGAACACAGTGAAATTTCTAGGCATTCAGTGGTGCAGAGAATTTTGAGGTATCCTTTCAATGAAATAAATTAAATAATATGTGTTTTCTAATCACCTTTCCCAGTCATAAATTTCCCTTGAGTAACCAACCAGGTTAGCCTTGCACCAGTTAGACTAACTAACAGGAAGTAGCAAGCTTGTACCTCCATATGGTTTGGATGATAAGAGCCACCCACTGCCTCTCCAAATGGCCCTTGCTGCTTCTGTCCTTCACAGCTTCTAGCAGGATATGTATTTCACTATGGCTTGGATGATAAGAGCTGCCCTCAACTTCTCCAAATGACCTTTGCCACTTCTGCTTTTCATGCTGAATAGTTTAAAGTTGCCTTAATCCTTCCCTCTGGGTGACAGGGAAGGTAAGAGCCAGAGATCAAATTCTTCTCTCTCTCCACATCTCCACTGACTCTCATGGAAGCCTAAGTTAGGAAAGTCCTGGACACCTCCACTGCCCTCATTCTCCTTCTCTCTCTCCATGGCCTTAGATCTAATCAAGCTGTCCTTTTATGCACTTTTGGCTGTCTAGCTATCTGTTTTTACATCTCATCACCTAAAGAACTTCCATATAACATCAAAAATAATCCCTCCTATGGTGATGCATAAGCTATTGAGTCTGGCAACTCCTATAACTATAAGACAGGCACAACACTAGTTGACCTTGTTTGGGTTTTAGAGGTGACTGGAACAAAAGAAGCTCTGCAATAAGTCCAGGCTTGAAGGCATGCTGTTCTGCCAATTGGGCTGTATAATCCAGCAGATCCAATGAAGGTCCATGTAAAATAGAAATGTTATTTGAAGCCTTTGGCAGGCCCCCATTGAAGAATCATAACACAGACCCTTTGGGTTTTGGAGTAAATCCCTGGGACAATTTGAGATAACTATTCTCCTTGGAGAAACAGCTTTTGGCCTGCTACTGGGCCTTAAAAGAGACGAACACTCAGCCATGGTTCACCATGTTACCATGAGATCTGACTTGCTTATCATGAACTGGGTATCGTCTGACCTACCAAGCCATTAAGTTAGGTGTGCACTGCAATAATCCACCATCAAAAGAAATGGTATATACAAAATTTGCCTTGAGCAGGTCTTGATGGCATAGTGTTCCAAAGGCCCAAGTGTCTTACTCCTGCCACATTTTCTTCCCATTCTCAGTTTAAGCAATGGGTGCTTGGATGGTTCCATATGACCAGTTAAGTTGATCAAGGAAGAGAAATTTTGGGCCTGGTTTACAGTTGGTTCACATTAATGTGAGAGCCACCAATAGAAGAGAGTGGCAGAACTACAGCAACTTTCTGGTTTATCACTAAATGACAGTACTAAAGGGAAATTCACCCAGTGGTCAGAATTTCAAGAATGCATCTGATCATTCATTTTGCTTTAAAGGAGAAATGACTGGACATGCATTTGCATACTAATTCATGGGTTATAATTCAATGGTTTGGCTAGATATTCAGGGGGATGGAAGGAACATGATTGCAAAATGGATAACAAATAAGTCTGCAGTTGAGATATGTAAGTAGACCTTTTTCATTGAGAGAAAAATATGAAGATATGTGTATCCCATATGAGTGATCACCTGAGGATGACCTCAGTAGAAGAATATTTTAATATCATCTGGATGGGATGACCCTTTCTGTTGATATTAGCCAGCCTCTTTCTCAAGCCACTTCTGTCATTGCACAATGGATTCATGAACAAAGTGACCCTGGTGGTAGGGTTGGAAGTTTTGCCGGGGCTCAGCAATATGGACTTCCATTCCCAAGCCCAGTTACACTATAGCAACTGATGAGTACCTAGGCAGTCAGCTTTAGAGACCAACAATGAGTCTCTGGTATCACACCATTCCCCAAGGGGATCAGCCTGATATCTGGTGGTAGGTTGATTAAACTGGACCACTTCCATCATGGAAAGGGCAGTGCTTTTTTCTCACTGGATTAGGCACTATTCCTTCCCTGTATGCAATGCTTCTGCCAAAACTACCATCTGTAGACTTACAAAATGCCTTCTCCAGCATCATGCTATTTGATACAGCATTGTTTCTGATTGAGAAACCACTTCAAAGCAAATAATGTGCACCAGTGGGCCCATGCTCATGGAATTCACTGGTCTTACTTACCACACTCCTCATCATTCTGAAGCAGATAGATTTACAAAAGAGTGGAATGTTTTTTTTTTTTTCTTTTTTCTTTCATTTTAGGGGAGAGCACAAATGCAGTCCCTCACTACCACAAATTATGCAATAGAGTTTCCCACATTTGGGGAAAATCACAGGGGTCAGTACATCTGGAATGCAATGGATAAGCCTCACCCTGGGAAAACCACCTTCATGATCATGGTATCTCCCCTGCCAGGTAAGTAAAGAATGGGGTTTTAAACACTCAATTTTGGCATGAAATGAATGACAATACCTTTCAGGGCTAGGCAATGATCCTCAGGACATGGTATATGCTTTAAATTATATACATTCCATAGCCAGGATTCATGCATCCAAAAACCATGGTGTGGACATATGTGTAGCACCACTCACTACTTCCTCCACTAGTCCACTAGAAAAATATTTGCTTCCTATCATGGCAACCAGGTCAGCTGGTCTTAGTTCCAAAAGGAGGAGTACTCCTCCAGTAGACAGAATAATGATACCATTGATTTGGAAGTTAAGGCCACCACCCAGTCACTTTGGCTTCCTCATATTTCTTAATCAACATGTAAAGTAGGGAGATAATATACTGGCTTGGGTGATTGACCTGACTATCAAGTAGAAATTGGATGAGTACCCCTCAATGGGGTTAAGGAAGAGTATTTCTGGGTTAAGGAACAGTATTCCAGGAATACAGATTTCCTTAGGGTGTCTTTTAGCATAGCATGCCCTGTGATTAAAATGAAAGGGAAACTCCAACAACCTAATCCAGGCAGGTCTAGTAATGATCCAGACATTTTAAGAATTAAGGATTGGGTCATTCCACCAAGGAAAGAACCAAGACAAGCTTAGATGAAGGCTGAGGGTAAAGGGAATATGGTATGGCTAGTGGAAGATGGCAGTTATTATGATCTTCCATGACCACATGACCAGTTGTGGAAACAAGAAATGTTATTTTGTTCAAAATATATTTTATGTGTGTATCAAATATTTATCTTTATTTTATCCCCTTATCCTCTTATTATACATCATAAATTAAATTAATTATACAAAATAGTATTTAAGTATATCAAGTATACCAGTGAATATCACCCAAGAACCCACGTCCTCTTCTCAGGAATGGGTTAGTGCATTTTTAGTCATACACAAGGCAGGTGTATCATGTAGGTGGAGGTATGACTATGTTACTGCCATCATTTGGTGATTAAGAATGTTTTAAGGAGATGTGTATGAGTGCCAAATTGACAAAGGATGACCTGTGATGGTTAATATGTCAACTTGACTAGGTTATGGTGTCCAGTTGTTTGGTTATGGAAGAGTGGCATGATTTAACAATTTGAAGGTATTTATTAGATGGATTTGCCTCTATATTCAGTGGATTACAACCAATGATGATTGCATTTAAAATAACCAAAGGAGATTGCCCTCAGCAATGAGGGGATTTTCCTCATCCAAGCAATTGGAGGTCGTAAAGCCAGACCTGAGGAGCCCAGAACTCACAATAATGGGTTTCTATTTCTACCTCAGCCAGCCAACTTCTACAGAGGAAGTCAATTTTACTCTCTTCAGAGTATCCAAAATATGGCCTATACTATGGAGTTCATATTTGCCATTCCCCACACCCATGTGACCCAATCCCTATAATAAATCACTTAATATTATTAAAAAAATCCAGTCAGTGCTATGTCTCTGGGGATCCCTGACTAATACATGATATATCCCAAAACTCTTTTGTGACTAATCCTAGCTAGGCTTTTTTTTCCCTGGTGTGTACCACCAATTCATTATTTTTTTTCAGATAACAAAGGTCATTTATTTTATTTATTTTTATTTTTTTCAATTTTATTTAATAAAAAAATTTTTTTTGAATCCCTGCTCCCTATTTTTGTAGGTCTGTTTCACTCAGAAATAGACAGGGGGGCAACAGGGGAGCAGGGATTGTTCCCGGTGGGGGATGAACCAGTGAGCCAGGACACTCTGTGGTGTGAATCTGTGGATCCTGTCATCTGGAGAGTCAACCCGAGGGGACATTGTGGGCCCTGGGGTGGTGGAGAGGGATGGGGTGGATTGAACAAGGGGCTTGGTGGCCCATGGAAGTGTTTTCCATTGTCTTGCAGTGGTATAAATTTTGATGAGTTTCTCCCTGTCCCGTGTCCACCACTGCAAGACAATGAAAAACACTTCCACAGGCCACCAAGCCCCTCATTCAATCCTCCCCATTCCTCCCTACCACCCCAGGGCCTACAATGTCCCCTTGGCTCTACTCTCCAGATGACAGGATTCACAGAATCACACCACAGAGTGTCCTGGCTCACTGGTTCATTCCCCCACTGGGAACCATCCTTGCTCTCATGCCATCCCCCTGTCTATTTCTGAGTGAAACAGACCTTCAAAAATTAGGAACCCATCTCCCTCCCCCATGCCAAGCAGGTTCTCTGCCCACCAACACATTACACCCCTATAG
>PVKH010037203.1:0-11485 GCA_004027955.1 Chaetophractus vellerosus | reverse complement strand
ACGGCCGGCTTTCAGTTCGCGGGTGGCTGGCTGCGCTCCATTCGTGGGCGACCTGCCCTGCCTGTGGCGGCTTTTGCCCTGTCCGTGGCAGCTTCTTGCCCTGCCCACGGCGGCTCTGGCCCGCCCATGGCGGCTTGCCATTCTCAAGGCGGTCTGCCCGCTAGGAGAGGTCCCCGGGAACCGAACCCGGGGCCTCCCATGTGGTATGCCGGCACCCTACCCACTGGGCTATCCAGCCGGCCCCCCAGCTCTGTTTTGATGACTACTTACCTGGTATGCTTTTCCCCATTATTTCACTTTCAGCCTACTTGTATCTTTGAATTTAGGTGAGTTTCTTGCAGACAATCAAACATTGAAAAAGCAATTTCTTTTTTATTATATCTTTCTTTTATTACTAAGTCCCACTGACAAATGTGGACAATAAAGCATTGAGAGGCTAGTAAACCGAGGCAGGGTTTGAACCCAGGCAATGTGGCCCCAGAACCTTCCCATTCATCACTGTGCCTGGCTATTTCAAGGCTCGATGGCCACAGTAGTGTCAGTGAGGTCATCGAGGCAGCCCCAGAATGTGGTTATTGTCAATGTGCCCAGAAGGTTTTCATCCCTCAGGGCCTGCCATGCTCATCAAACACACAGACATGCTCACCTAAGAAGAAGGTCTATTAATTACAGTAAAAAATAACCTGAGATTATCACGTCAGCTGATAGCACATCCTCTTTCTCTCTCTGGAAATTAGCATGGAAAGTTACATTTCCATCAGATTGTAGTGCCTTAGTGACCAAGAAAACTGAGCAATATTCGTTTGTTGGCAGATGTTGAGTATTATCTTTGAGTTAGAATATCGTCATTGCTATTCTGGGGAGACACCTGTCTGTGAGCACTTATACTCCTCTGGGCTGTTTAGGGCTCTCTCATCACCTGCTCAGTGCTGTAGACAAAATGATCCGTCCTCTTATCATGACTAAATACAGCTCATCTCCTCCCTGTGTGATAAAGCATACTTTCTTCAGATACAAAACTCTACACTTCATTAAAGTTTAGTTTTCTTATTTGTGCTTACAATCCAGATATATCTTTTTGAGATAAACATCTATTCATCTTTACTAGTCAAGAGTGTTCCCTAACTTTCTCAGCTATACATTTATATAAATCTCTTGAGTTTCTTACGATACATATAATCCCCTGAATTAAGGATTTTATTCGTTTATCTCTTAAAAGGAGAGATGACATTTTCTGAGGTTACTTCCATTTGTCGGGGGAAGACTGAATTCTCACCAACATACAATGCCAAATTGTTTAATAGTTTTGCTTAAGATGTGTGATATTTTTAAAAATCAGAAATATGAGTTCTGTAAATTCTGTGATTTTAATCTTTCAAATTATGTGAAGGGATTAGAATGGCCAGACAAATTAGGAACCTCTAATTTAATAAGAAAAAATTTTGATATATAACTTAATCAAGTCTTCTATTTGAAACAAAATAACATATAAATGTTGATGTATTTTCTTTAATCAAAACATTGATTGAATGGCTAAAATTTCCGGATGCTCTACTCCTTTTATCCTTGTCAAGCTCAGATGCAAGGGATATGACACGATTATGCTCTGATTTTGGCTTTGAAACTTGATCAGCTCAATCACCCATCTACTTTTCTAGGCTTTTCTAGGAATAGGCTTGGTAGAGGAATAAGGTCACAAAAAGAAAAATGAAGGCTAAGACAAGGATGGAGAAAGTGGGGCTTAATTTCTATGTGGACTATTTGAGCTTTCTAAGGATGAAGATTTTCTTTTTTGGCTTTTTATTACAGAAAATTTCAAACCTATGAGAAGGAAGAGGCAATCATAAAATGAACCTCCTGAAGCCATTAACCAGCTACAGTAATCAACATCATTTTACTTCTCTACTTATTTTCTTCACTATCCTCTATTATTTTGATGCAAATGCCAGACATAATGCCATTTAATTCATAAATATTTCAGTAAGCTTCTCTAACAGAGCAAAACACTTTAAGAAACATATATCCATGATACATTTATCACCCTTAAAAACCAACAATAATTCCTTAAAATTATCCAACAGACAATAATCAAATTTTTATGATTATTGCATATTTTCAACAGATTATTTATATTAAGATCAAAACAGTGTATGCACTAAATATATTCTTAAGTATCTTTTAATTTGTAATTTCTCTCTCCCTCTTTCTTTTCCTTACGAAAGATTGCTTTGAAGGATTTCTCCAATTAGTCTGTAATGGTTTTGTTGTTTCTCACTTTGTGTATTTTGTTGATTATTCTCATGGCCCTTAAAACAAAATGAAACAAAAGAGAAAACAAATAAACAAAGAACATGTCCCTCTGACCCTTGTCTTTCCTGAAAACAGGTAGAGGTTTTATACAATTCAGAGTAGAGTTTTTGGAAAGGATTCTTTATGGGAGATGTTGTATACTTCCATGAAGAGAAAGCATGTTATCAGAGTTGATATTTGTTTGAAGTTATTGTGGCCATTGATGAAATTTGCCAAGATGCACTTTTTTTCATCAGGTGTTTTTAAAATAGTGAGTTTCTAATTCCATATTCCTCCTTCCTTTAATACTTGGATTACTATATCCTTTCATCTATTTGGTTACCCTGAGGTAGAGTTCAAGAAAGGCAGGGGAAATGCTTGATTCTTTCCCTTTCTTTACAAGTTTTCAGGACAATGACTTGGTTCATAGCATCTTCCAAATATATTATAAGTGTTTTTTTTTCTTTAATATCAGTTTTGAATTTACAAATTGTAAATATTTAATGCACTTCAGTCCTGTACTGTGATAATTTTATTGAAGATCAATCTGTCACATCTTTGATCAATGAGATGCCATTTCTCATTGATTTCATCTTTTTGACAAGACTGGTTTTCTTTTTGATGGTTTCCTTGCTTCAAGATACAATATATTGCCTAGGATCACCTTTTTCACTTCCTGCTCATACCAGGAATTAACCATTTCTCCAAAAACCACTGGGTCCTGATAGTGGCAAGTGGAATGTAGAGTCACAAACTTTGTTGTACAGTTGTCATTGGTACTGATTTTTTCCTCTTTTCTCGGCCTTTCCAGTGGTTGGAGTGAGAAAACAATTCCTTAAGACAACATAAATAAAAGATCCACACTGATACTTGGAACACAGCTTTAATATTTTAGAATTTTGCCTCACTTGTTTTATATTAATTTCTCTTTTCTTTTAGGTTAAAAATCCTGGTTCTTAATTACTTTGCATACATGCTTGGTTTATCTATTATCTACACACAGTAGCTACACCACCACCAATATAATTATGAAAAATAGGCTTACCAAATTTTGACCTCCTTTTAAGGATGCGAATTGCTTAAAAATATTCTTCATGACAGTGTTTTTTCAGTTTCATAACATACACCCAAAGTGTTCTAATTTTAGTGTTTCGTTTATTCTCTATGGAATGAGACATAAAAATGATAAAAGCATGTTTTCAAATCATTGGCTTTTCCTTCAAAAGTTGCCAAGTCCAATGTGTTTATGATAGATAATTAAATAAGGCTGCTTAGTAAACATGGAAAAATGATGGGCTTCAGTAAGTTTTAAATCATATTTATTATTATTTTTAAAATACCACATCAGCTACTGTGTATTTTTAAAAATTTCAAAACCCAAGTACTAGTAAGGTCTATAATTGTACTAGAAATGTTGGAATCTTAAGGCAAATTCAGTCAATGTGAGTGCATATGATAAGAACAAATGTTCAGAGTGAGAACATTTCCTCTTATTCCCAGGTGAAGCTCACCCTTCACATAAACCTTAAAATAAATCCATCTCTTCCCCTTATATTGATTTAATAGACTCAGTGACAAATTGCTTTAGTCTATAACTATTAAATACAATTTAATAAGTCCCATTGTGTATATCATTTGTATTAAATGTTCAGAGCATGTGTTTTTTTGTATGAACATTCCTTACTTTTTTACTCTTTTGGAACCCTTTCCCAAGCATAAAAAGTGAATACTATTAACTATTTTAGGGCTCTTAGAAACATGACCAAATGTATTTCCATAAAATATAATTTAAAAACCTGGCTAAAGGAAAATTGACAAACATTTATATATTGTATTAGTCAGCCAAAAGGGTGCCTTTGCAATATACCAGTAATTGGTTGGTTTTTATAAAGGGTATTTTTTGGGTTGGAAGCTTACAGTTACTAGGCCACAAAGCATAAGTTTCTTCCCTCACCAAAGTCCAATGCCACTTGTTGGAGCAAGACAGCTGCCTACATTTGCCAGGGTTCAGGTTTCCTCTTGGGTTCCTCTCTTCCCCAGGCTGTGCTTCTCTCCAGACTTACTTCCTCTGTTTCCTCTACAAGGTCAGCTGTAGACTTGAGTATCAGGCGAATGGCTCACTTTTCTTCTTCTGGGACGTCCTCTCCAACATCAGAACTGCTTCTCAAAAACTGCTTCTCAAACCTGCTCCCTCTGCCTTTTGCCTTGCCTTTTATACTTGAGACCACATCCACCTAGGGGTGGGGCTCAATGCCCTACTGATATGGCCCAGTTAATGCCCTAATCATAACCCAACCATGCCCAGATGAACATATCAGTTTGCAAGCATGATTCAATATCGATTTTTGGCATTCATAATTACATCAAACGGCTACATATATATATATATATATATACACACACACACAAATAAATCAAAGGAATCCAATCAGATTCTTAAACTACGAAAAGAAAGAGGGGTGAAGAAGAGAAAGGAGAGAAAGAACAGGCAGAAGAAAGAAAAGAAAGGAAAACTCTAGCCCTGGATGATTTTTCAGATGAATTTAACCAAAAATTTAAGGGCTAGGTGATGCTAATCGCAGGAAAATTATTTTTTAGAGCGTAAATAAGAGAAAGGGAATGAATAATCTTGTCTACTCATGAACAAAGGATGTGAAAATCCTAAACAAAATAAAATTAAACCAAGTTCAGCAAAATACAAGCAAACCCAGAAAGCAAATATTGTTTACCTTTAGAAAACTTTACTAATGAGTTTATCACATTGAGAGATTAAAGGAAAAAAGTATACAATTATCATAATAGAAGTGGAAATATCACGTAACTTAACTCAAACTTATGTTTACAAAAACAAAATTCCTAAAAAAATTAAGCATAGAAGACAGTTTTCTTAACTTAGTAAAGGATGTCAACCAAAAATGCACATCAAACATTTTTTAATGTTGAAACTTCAGAAGCATTCCCTTAAAAATAAGAATGAGGCAAATACGTGTATTTTAACTGCATCTATTTAACATTGTACTGGTAAAATAGTACAATAAAAGAAAGAAAAGACAGAAAAAAAGAGTTTTTTTCCATCTAAAATTTGTCAGTAGCTGAGCTGAGCTGAGAGCCCAGTTAAGCAGTCAGGTGTTGAAAGCAGCAAATTAAGGAAAGCCAATCTGAAAGTCACAGGCAAACCCTTAAGCATTTACTGCACCAGAATAAGCAGTGTCTGAACAGGGGAAAGTGGTGCTTTCCTTCTGTTCCATTCTCTCCCACGGAACTGCACAAGGCAAGGGTCAGAGGGCTCAGGGTGATGTGGGGGAACTCTCACTGCTGAGGGAGCCCCAAGCAAAAGGCACCTGCAGATTTATGGACACGGGAGTTGGGAGGAGGAAGAGGGAGTGTTAGGAGTGGAAACGTATTCTACACTCCACTCTGGAGAAAGAGTCAAGGACTCCCCGCCCCCTGTAAGGTGACCTCTGCAGAGACACCTAGGAAGGCATTGGTTTGGGAGTGCTGGTGTGGGTAAGAGCTTCCCCCCCCCCCCAGGGACTGCACTGCCCTGACTGTGCTCCAGGTCTGCATGAGGAGGGCAGCATTACCCCAGAGCTCTACCTGTCCACTTTCATGTGGTACCTGCATATCATGAGAAACATCTTTAAACCAGGTCTGAGGTTTCTCTTCCTCAGCCAACTAACTGATTATAAGGAACTCCCCAAGAGGAGCTGGGCTCAACAACATGGAATTCCCCTCACCAAGGCTGACCTGGCTACAGGCACTGTTGTGTGCCCAATTACCAGTAGCAGAGACCCACTCAGACCACGATATGGCACCATTCCCTGAGGTGATCAGCCTGCAACCTGGTGGCAGGTTGATTACATTGGATCATTTCCATCATGGAAAGGACAGTGATATTTTTCTAACTGGAATAGACACATACTGCAGACAAACTCCAGATATAGTTTTATCTTCCCTGAATGCAGTGCTTCTGCCAAAACTACCATAAGTGGACTTACCCAATATCTCATCCACTGCTATGGTATTCCACACAGCATTGCTTCTCGTCAAGGAACCCACTTCACAGCAAATGATGTGTGGTAATGGGCACATGTTCATGGAATTCACTGGTCTTATCATGTTTGCTAACATCCTGAAACATATGGAACGATTGAATGGTGGAATGGCCTTTTGAAGAGTCAATTATGGCACCATCTAGGTATCAATACCTGGCAGGACTGGGGCAGTGTCCTCCAGGAGGCTGTGTATGCTCTAAATCAGTGTCCAGTCTATGGTGCTGTTTCTGCCACAGCCAGGATTCATGGGTCCAGGAATCAAGGGGTGGAAATGGGAGTGGCTCCCCTCACTATTACCCCCTAGTGATCCACTAGAAACATTTTTGCTTCCTGTCCCTACAACTTTAAGCTGTGCTGGTCTATAGGTCTTAGTTCTAAAATGAGGAGTGCTTCCACACAACAATGATTCCATTGAACTGGAAGTTAAGATTTCCACCTGGCCACTTTGGGCTCCTCATGTCTCTGAACCAACAGGCAAAGAAGGAAATTACTGTACTGGTTGGGATGACTGATCATGATTATCAAGGAGAAATAGGATTGCACCTACACAATGGAGGTAAAGAAGAGTTTGCCTGGAATACAGGAGATCCCTTAGGGCATCTCTTAATACTACCATTCCCTGTGATTAAAGTCATTGGAAAACTGCAACCACCCCATCTAGGCAGGGCTACCAATGGCCCAGAAACTTCAGGAATGTAGGTTTGGGTCAAACCAGCAGGCAAAGAACAGAGAAGCTTGCTGAGGTTAAAGGGAACATGGAATGGGTAGTGGAAGAAGGTAGTGATAAATACAAACTATGACCATGTGACCAGTTACAGAAAGGAGGGCTGTAATGGTCATGAATATTTCTTCCTTGTTGGATTATATTTGTATATGTATATAAAATAAATATCTTTGTTTTCTTCCCTATCTTATTCCCTGGTCATCTGAAATAAGTTGTGTTTTTTTCATGTCATCATATTTAATTTATAGGATATCAAGTTTAAGAGCGACTCTTTCCCAAGGAGGGCCCAATCATGGAGAGATTTAGTGCATTTTCAGTTGTAAACAGGAAAGTTGAGTATTGTTAAGCAAAAAAAAATGTCTATTATTGTTTTTATTGAGAATAAGTAAGTTTTAAGGTGATGTATATGACTGCCAAGTTGACAAAGGATGGACAGTGTTGTTTAGGCTCATGTTTCAAATTGGCCAGGTAATGGTGCCCAGTTGTTTGGTCAAGCAAACTGGCCTAATTGTTACTGTGAGGACGTTTCATGGGCTTAAATCATTAGAAAGTTGATTGCATCTTTGGCTTACTACATCTACAGTCAACTGAGGTGTTTGCCTTCTGCAATGAGGCAAATCAAATCATTTGAAGGCTTTAAAAGATGTGATGATTTCCACAGGAAGAAGAGAGAATTTCCATCTCCGGGAGAATTCATCCAAAACCTTCCTTGGCATTCCCAATTTGAAGCCTGCTCTACAGAATTTGGACTCATGCGTCCCCACAGTCACGTGAGACAATTAATAAAGTTTCGTAATATGTACAGATATCTCTTGTAGGTTCTGTTTCTCTGAAGAACCCTGACCGATGGCTCTCCTGTAAGATCACACAGGAACACAGGACTTTACCCAGTAGCCAGACTCCTCACTATGCATGTCCATAGTAAACTCAAGATCACACGTAGAATGGACACTGAATTTATTAGAATTAATGAAGTAGTGCAGCAAAATTTCTGCATATAAGATCAATATATTGCTATCACTTGCATTTCTATTAGTCAGCAACAAACAGTTAGAAAATGTTTTTTAACACTTAGAATTTAGAATAAAAAGAAAACGTGTAAAATATTAAAGAATGAATTACCCAAAATACGTGAATGGGCTTTGTGGTAAAAATGCAAAAGCTTTAAATGTTTTATGACAGGTTTTAGAGTAGATTGAGAAAGAAGAAGAGATATATCATCTCCTTTCCCATGAATAGGAGAAATAATATATCAAAGCTAATATTCCCCAAGTTAATCTTTAAGGTTAGGAGTTTGGCCCCTCGGGCACTTGTCCAATTAATTCTAAAATCTATATGGGAAGGCATGGGCTTTGAATAGCCAAGGATTTTTTTTGAAAAATAAAAGGGTAGGAGGGAATTTCCTCTTAAATATCAAGACAGATTATAAGTTTATGTACCTAATATGTAGTTGCTCTGGGATAGATAAAGAGATGGGCACTAAATAGTCTAAAAACTGGTCTATCATATATGAAACTTTGATGTAAGATGGAAGTGATAAAATAATAGACTCAATAAATAAGGCCAAAACAATTGGTTTTAAATGAAAAAAAGTACCATAAAATAGGATTCTTCTTTTACAAAATACATAAAGATCAAGGTGGATATATAGGCAAATAATTTTATGCCCATGATTAGAGAGGGATTTTTAAAACAATATATAAAAATATGTTTAACTATATTAAACATACATTAAAATTTAAAACACTTAAGCATATAAAGAAAACAAAAAAATATGAGTTACAAGAAGGGCTAGGATATCCGTAGGCAAATCTCAAAAGATTAGTATATATTAGATAAGGAACACATTAAAATAATTATGAAATAGCCCAGCCAATTAATAATGTCATAGTTTGCCAGAGCTGCTATCACCAATACCACAGAATGGCTTGGCTTAAGCAATGAGAATTTACTGGATCATGGTTTTGAGGTTAGAAGATTTCCAAAATGAAGATATCAGCAAGGCTTGCTTTCTCCCCAGAGACTGTAGCATTCTCGGGCTGGCTGCAAATATCCCTGTATGTGTGTTAACTGTCACATGGTCGTGTCTTCTCCTTTATCACTTCAGGGACTTTTGGGTCCTCTGCAGAAGGCCTCCAGTAATCTGGATTAAGACCCACCTTTAATCAGGTGGACAAAACTTCACTTTCAAAAGGCCCTGTTTACCATGGGTTCAAATAGAAAGATGAATAAATGATATTAGGAGGCAGCTCATAGAAGGGAAACCTGAGTAACCAATAAAGAGCTGAAATGGAATTAAATCTCACTCATAATTAAGGAATCCAAATGATAATAACCATGTGGCATATTTTGTGATGATGGAATTAACATAGAGTTACAATGAAAACTTCTGGTTACACAATGCTGCTGGGAAAGTTCATTGGTCCCATCACTTGGAAGAGAAAAATTAAGAAATAGCTAATGAGTTTGGAGATGGTCATACAACATCCATTCCCCTCATTTAAAATCTAGACCTTGTGCATATGGAGATGTTTAACTGCTCAAAGCAATGACAACTGAAAAGTTAGAAATTGAAATGATCCAAGTGCTTATTAGAGAAAAATACATTTCCTATGCATACAATGGTAAACTGTACAATAGACACAGATGAAGTAGAGATGCAAGGCTAAATCTCATACACACAAGGTTGAGAGAAAAAGTTGGAACTACACAGACAGTAAAATGTCCTTTGCTTGGAGTTTAACTTCGTGCGATCTGGCTAACCAGCACTATATCTTGTTTAAGAAAATAGGTATCTGTGGTAAAAGTAGAAACATAAGCAGACTCATAACAAATGTCATTTCCATGTAGTGCTCACCTTGTTTACAGAGCGCTAGATCGAGGGATTGATGGAGGGGTTGACGCTGTTGATTTCATCGTTTGTGATGTTTCCTTTCATAAACCGGGTGCAGGTAAGGCGGGTGTTGATTATTTAATTCTACTTGCATTTGAATACATTTGAAGTAGTTCCTAATTTATTTAGAAATTCAACCTTAGAACTTTCCCATTTGATAAGGAAGGGGAAACTCTTGCCACTCTCACCACCCTAAGGATGTTTTAATGATTTTTAAAACATGTATTTCTGTAGCCCAGCTGAATTCTGCCTGTGTATAAATGCCAGTATTTATGAAAGAGAACAGAAAGAAATATGATGGAGATAGACAGGAGTTTTTACAGATAGCAGGACGGAATAATCTCCCTACAAAAACCCTATTTTGTTCTCAAATGACTTGATGTCCTCTGGGAGGTTCCTCTCTCTCCAAGTTCTGAGCTGAATGAGCCTCTAAGATCTAAGTTTTGTTTGCTTAAGCCCTGGGGTCATGCATCTTTTCTTACATCTGACCTCAGAAAGGCCTGTCTCCTTAGGGACCCTGGCCTCCACGCCTCGGAGACTGTTGAGAAGAGAGCAATATCTGAACATTATATGAGCAATCCAACATCTTTACTGGAATGTACACAGAGGAGTAAGTTTTCTTGTTATTTAACAGTTTCACAGAGAATATGGAATGAATAAACACACTTAGTATCTGCTCAGAGGTGTGTAGTTCACCTGACAGGAAAGTCAGCTATGCATTTTGATTGAAAAAAATTTTTTTTATTGTTTGGTAAGTTGGTCACTTCTGGGTTCTAATTCTGTCTCCTTCACTCACTGCCTCAGAAGAACATTCGTGAACTATCTGTTAATCAGTTTTTTCAATGGTAAAATGAAAAATGTAACATTTAACTCATAAGATTTATGTGAGGGTTAAATATGTAAAATCCTTTAAAATACTGCTAATTAATAATTCATAAGAATAATTTATAATTTCCAAGTTCTACAGTTCTTTGGTTGTTTTCTTTCTAAAGCTTAATTTAGCTTATCCTACCAAATCTAAGATTTCAGAAAAACATAATGGAAGGCTACCACACAAAAAAAGCGGCAATTCCAAATGGAGTCGTTTTCAGGCCCTAGTCCAACATCTCCTGTTATCACAACAAAGACGACGTGTGATTTAGCGTTCAGCTTTGTATTTCTTTCTAAAATGAGTGTCCATTCCTTGTTAAAAGCAGGATGACTTTTCAAATATTTTATGTGCTGGGAAAAGAGTCAGGACAAATGTTTCTGAGATTTTGGAATGCAAAGTAAAATTTTATAGAAATCCATCTCTGTGTATTCTTACAGGCTTATTGTGCAATAGTGAACACAAAAAGACCTACTTAAAAACACACACACACAGCTAATGTCTTAAGTGTCATGTGAGGGTGGTGTCATTATGAGCTATGTTTACAGAAGAGGGAAATAAGGCAGCTCATAGCAGTAATTTGTACAAGTGAGCAAGGAAGTGGTTGAGCTGGGATTTGAACACAGCTCCTTGGCCACCTAGCCTGGGTTCTTAGG
>PVKH010037202.1:0-11488 GCA_004027955.1 Chaetophractus vellerosus | reverse complement strand
CTGGGAAACCACATGGGAGGCCCTGGGTTCGGTTCCCGGGGACCTCTCCTAGCGGGCAGACCGCCTTGAGAATGGCAAGCCGCCATGGGCGGGCCGGAGCCGCCGTGGGCAGGGCAAAAAGCTGCCACGGACAGGCAAAAGCCGCCACGGGCAGGGCATGTCGCCTGCAAATCGAGCACAGCCAGCCACCCGCGAACTGGAGCCGGCCGTGATGGAAGCAGAAGCCGCCCACAAGCGGGGAAAGCCGCGCCTGCGCAGTGACCAAGTCTCGGCGCGTCCCCGCAACGGGGGGGAAGGGGAGATATGTAATAAAATAAATAAATCTTTAAAAAAAAAAAAAAAATTATTTAGGGTGATTTGTTAAAACATTCACAACATTTCACTGGATAATACATTTTAGAATGATGATCATTCTTTTTATCTCCCCTCCAGTGCATAGTTAAAATTTTAGTAATTCACATTGGATAATTGATAAAATGCAATGGTGCAGTCCATGGTTGTACCTACATTGAGCAAAGGTTACTATTATAGTTAAACAAAAGTCAAGTCATCATTTCTTTTTCTATGGGATTTGAATAAATGGGCCCTAAAGAATAGTTCCTGAGTGAACTTTATTAAAGATTAGTTTTCTGGTGATTTCTTTCTTATTGCAAGATTTCTCTAGTGTTTGCTCTTCTGACATTTTCCATGCCTGAAATTTTAAAGAAAAACATAATATCTCCTCAGTTCAGAATGTCATAACTTTCTAGCCCTCTCCTGTGGTTAAAACATATTATTCACTTAAGGTCAGGGTTATGAACATAATAAAAATATGAGACCTGGGATGGATCATGTGAACTGACTATGAAATACATCAAAAGCAAGAATAGATATATCCATGTCCTAGTAAAGTCAGTTTTTATTACAAGATTAACTGCAGAAATACTAGTAATTTTTTTTCTTACCTAAAGAAATCAGTATTTTTGCATTATTTGTGGAAGTCCTACCATTTAGAACAATAAATTGTCAGATATTTTTGCCTTGGAACAAACCTACTTTCAGTAATTCATTGTTTTTGTGATTAGTTTCAAAAGGATACTTATAATTAAAGAAGAACTATAACATTAGAATGATTTCCATACAACTTTCTGGATATTTTATAGTAATTCTGTTATAAATATAACTTAAACACATACTTTGTGTGTTATTAATAATTTTCCAATCAGAATACAGCATAAGCTGTTCTTATTGTATACTTATTAATACAATAAAGGTTAAATTTTCTGCATTTAATACATTTTTGCTTTAAATCAAATTATAGCACTTCCAGAAGAACAGAGTGAAAATGAGGTAAAATCGCAATAATTATGTTTGCTTCTTTACTAATTGGAATGGACATTTAACATCACTAATCATAAAAATAAGATGTCTGAGATGGTGATGTCCACTCCACCTCCAAATGAGAGGGGGCTTATATCCCATGGATAAAATGGATGGGATTATCCTGCCTGCAGCAGCAGACTCTCTCCATTCCCTGGGATAGCCATTGTCCATCATTATCTCCTCACTAGGTGTCCTGGGTGAGTCCATTGAGTTGTAGAGTAGGAGTTGCAGCTCCACTGAGCTGCTGAATGTCTCCAGAGCCCTCAGGAGCCCCTCTGTTTGGGGTGATATCCGCATTGGAAGCCTATGAGGTCCTACTGAGATGTGCATAAGCATTATCTCCCGGATGACCTCCCAACTCACTTTGAAGTCTCTTAGCCCAATGAAGTCATTTGTCTTTACCTTTACCCTCTTTTATTCGAAGTCTTTTTCCAGTTGTATTGCCCCTTGGCACTTGTTAGTAATCCCTCCTTGTCAGGGAGGCTCATCCCCAGGAGTCATGCCCCATGCTGAGAGGAAGGTAATGCATTCATAAGCTGAGTTTGGCTTAGACAGGCCAGATTTGAGCAACAAGGAGGCTTTCAGGAGGCAACTCTTAGGCAACCCATAACAATAAGCAGTTTCAATTTCAAGAGCAAAGACTCATAAGGCTAGTCATCAATAACAAGTGGAGTGGACATCACCATCTCAGACTCCTCAGGATTGGGGGAAGAGCTGTGGACTAGAGTGGACTTACTGGTATTCTGTTATAGACTTATTGTGGTTCATGCAATGGAAGAAATTACAACATTAATGTGGAGCCATTGGCCACTGGATGCTTTGGGGGAAGGGAGAGGGAAAAGCAGTTGAAATAGAGGGGCTTTTTTGGGACTTGGGAATTATCCTGAGTGACATTGCAATGACAGATATAGGCCATTTTATATCATCATATAACATGCAGAACTGTGTGGGAGAGAGTGTGGTCTACAATGTGAATTATGGTCCATGCTTAGTGGCAAAGCCCTGAAACGTATATATCTATTGCAGGTGACGTGCCCCACTAATGAAGAATGCTTATGTGGAAGGTTGTGGAAGGTGTGGGAGATGGGTCATACGGGTTTCCCTATAATTTTTGTGTAACATTTATGTAATCTATGTATCTTTTAAAAATAAATAAATTAATTAATAAAATAAAATAAAAATATATAGGGAAAAAATAAAATGTCAATAATAGAAGCATTATAATTAAAAGAAATGTGACATGTAGATCCTTCTACTCAAAGATAAACATGGAATTTATTGCACTCTTAATACTAACCTTGCCATCACTTATAAACTCAAATTGATGCAGATCTCTGGCCAAAAAAATTGACTCAAAATTGGTCAAATTACATCTGCTCCACAAGTCTTAGATTCCAGTCCTCATCCTCTCCAAATTAGGATACCGTAAAGGAATTATCTTCTCAAATTTCCAGTGACAATGAATTCTGGATATGTATAAAATATTTAACAGTCGGCATACACACTGACCAAACAAAAAGGATACAATTCACAGAGATAGAGCATGATCCTGGGGGTTACAGACATTATCTCTTTAATTAAAGTATAACAGGTAGGCCCTTTGATAGCAGCTACATGGCTTGGAGTCATTACAGAAAAACTTCAATATTTAACAATTATTATAGCTGGGTAGCCATTGATGAATGGTAGGAAAAGCAGTTAAAGTAGTAAGGGTGAAGCACTTCCTGAATGTAAGTTTGGTCTGTAACACAATCTTGTTTCCAGGTAGTGCCTACTCCAAAACCTGAGTCCATCAGTTGTTTCCCCTCACAGGGGTTTTCCAGTTGCCAAAATACCTGAGTATCAACAACCAAAAACCTCCAAAGTTGTTGTATACTTCTGAGAGTCATAGGATACCTGGGAATGGCCTTTTTGAACTGCCTTTTTTTAAGTCCCTTTAGGGCAGTGGCTTGTACTATCTTCTTAAATCGCTATAACTTCTAGTTCACTTCATATAAGAATGCAAGCAGTGTCTATGAATGGGTTTATATATGTGCTCCAAAGCTCAAATACTTATCAACTATTTGAGCAATTGGACTCTGCCCCAATACTGTGGGTGTGTTCATATGAAGAGACACCCTGGAACTTTAACAACTTACAAGGACTTTGTATATTTTAGCATTAATTTACCACCCTTATACCCATGGGACCTACTAAACCTTCAAGAGTATGGTGATATCCTTTTCCTAATTTCAGAAATATCATCAAAGTGTAAGAGAATAAAAAGTTTCCTGAGCTCTCATTTCTATATTATGGTAGTAATCCAGTGAATTTTAATATACTTATGGCAATACTGTAATTAAAAATGAAATGGGCTTGCCTAACCTCTGATGAATAGAGATGAAAGAGTTTGGTCAAATCAATTACCCTATGTCAATCCCCAGTGATTGAGATATGGTTCTACTGTAATGGTCATTTCAAAAACTTCAAAATCTGAAATACTGCCTTTTTTAAGATTTCCTCTCTCCACTTCATATTGTAAAGGTTTCTTTAATTTAAGATGCATCAGAACACTTTGTGAGTAAAACTGGATTTTTGTAGGAGTATTTGATGTTTACCAGGACTCCATTTTTCCTATCTCCATGATTAAGAAAGTGATATATTTCATCCCACCCCCTCAAATGCCTTATTTTCTGGATTTAAGGAAACAAATATGTTCTTTTTGCCAATATTTGCCTAACATTTAAGTTTATAGCCCTTAATAATACCATTTTTCACTCTTCCCTGAGTCTGTGAAGCCACAGTAATTTTAGTCCGGATTTGTTTCTATCCCAAATCTGGACATTCTATTTTACTCCATGCCCCTGGTTAAAATCACCATTAAATGGTCCTCCTGAATTAGTGTACCTCAGTGATATTATCCAGAGCTACAAAGGGCAATTATAATTTGGCTCCTGTTGTCTGGTAGACCCTGAAATTTTGCTGACATCTCTAACTCCAAAATTTTGAAGCTAGCTATAAGTTTTAAGGTTAAGATCAGGCAGTTGGTCCTCTCTTTTATTCCTTCAGTTTTTATTTACAGTTCCTAATTAGGGTTCTCATGTTTGACCACTCCATGCTGTCACAACACAACCCCTAGTGATCTTTTTACTGGTAACTTTCTCCTTTCTGTTTATTATGATTTATATTGCCTACTAATCATACAAGCTTTATTTTTTGTTGTTGTTACATATCCCCCCCCCCCTTTCTGCTTGCTCTTGCTGTGTTCATCTTTTTTTTTTTTTTTTTTTTTTTTTTTTTTTTTTTTTTTTTTTTGCATTCTTTCTGTGTCTGCTTTTTTTTGTCTCCCCCCGTTGCGGCAACGCACTGAATCAGCCCACCACGCAGGCAGCCTGCCCCGCTCATGGGCGGCTCTGCTTCATTCGTGGGCAGCTTGCCCTGCCCATGGCGGCTATTTTTGCCCTGCCCACGGCGGCTTTGCCCTCTCAAGGCAGTCTGCCCACTTTGGAAAGGTCCCCGGGAACCAAACCCGGGGCCTCTCATGTGGTGAACCGGCGCCCTATCCACTGGGCTACAGCCGGCCCCCTGTAACCATCTTTAATCCACCACACATACATTATTCCTGATGAATAACTCAACAGTCATTACTTAGCTGGTGCTTAGAGTTTGCAAAAGCAGACCTAGATGGCAACACCCGAAAGCTGTAATCCCAGATCTGGCCAAGCAGGGTGAATAGGCTCAGTGTAGACTCAGTCTATCATGCCCACCCCTTTCGTAAATTTTGCTCCTTCTCATGCATTGGAACCCATGAAATATTACCGGATATATATTACATATTTTTAAAAAACACCATTAATGGGTCATGTGGAATCTAGGAAGATCATGTTGAGACATGACAAAATCTTATGTATTTTATCATAGCGGTTCACTGAATAAAGAGTCTACTTTAAACAGTGTTTCTTCTACAGTGGGTAGTTTCTCAGTCCTCTCTGTCCATGTTTTTATAAGCCATGGCATAATAGATTTACTGATATAAATTAACTGATGTAGCTCCCTATGGAAACAAGTCCACAACTTTTCTGTGATAGCAACAATGTGACCCAAAACTGCAGGACCCACTTTTTGAGCAATAATAATAATCAATTAATAATAATCAATGAAGGCAGAGATAGTCACTATCCCTGAATATTCAGAAGAGAGAAATATTTCTCCCATCTTGACAATATAAGTAAATATCACTCCCAAAGTAGAAGGGAACAAATATCTGCCTTCCCTGGGCTTCCCAATATTTTGTTTCCCAAAACATCTCTCTGGATTACTCCCACCTGCACCTGTCTGAGTGGAGCTGAGGGGAGTGTCACCAGTCTACCAGATCACACTCATTGACTGCTCTTCTGGCATCTCCATCCTCTGGAAGTTAAGCTATTGTTCTTTTTCTTCAGAAAATTTTCTTAAATAAGTTAAGCAACATCCAAAAAACTTTGCCTTTTCCCTTCTTTGCATTCCCACTAGCTATTTCCCAATATTTCATCTAGGTAACCCATTTTATTCCATCCATGGTTCTCCTATATGTTCCCATTGCTCTACATATTGGAAATGTTTTTAAAAGGAGTGGAATCAGGGGGATAGGCAAAGTGGACCTCTTTCAAGGAAAGGGTATTAGACAGAAAGTGTCTGCAATTGAGAATAAAGTCTTGCTGTATACATTTTGCAGTTAATGAGAAAGTGATTAACAGAGGAGCTCCTGTGGATTCACCAGTTCCTATAGAATGTATATGGTAACATGAACCTAAAATCAACCTCTATTTTGTAAAACCTTCATTACTTTCTGAGTGATTATTCAGCCAATATCTATAGATTTGGTCACTTTTCTTAATGGAGGGTTCTGCCTTGCCATTCAATTTTAGAGATAGACCCAATTCAAGCATTCATACTTAATGAGATATTACAAAGATTAAGGATGTGAATAGAAGAAAGAAAAAGCTCAGAAGGCAAATCTTGATGTGGCAGGGACTGGACAGATGCTCAACAAATTCATTTTCTGTTATTTCTGGTCTTGACTACATTACAATTAGATGTGGTCAAAGGCTAAGTTCTATTCAATTGAATACAAGTGGAACTGATGAGTAAAACTTTTTACACACAATCTTCTGTGCTCTTAATATTTCCAATAGCTTTATACAGGTGAGCACAGTGACTGGGGATCCATGCGCTGAAAATGGCAGAGCCACAAGTTGGAATACGCCTGGGCCCTTGGTTCATGCTTTGGAGGAGAGGCACATGACAAAAAGGAACCAGCATTTGGGGCTTTACAAGAATTATAAGTGAACTTCTGTGTTTAAATTATTGTTTATCTGTTTGCTACAGCATCTAGTGGCACCCTACCTAATACAAAAGTTCTTTATAGAAGTGGTATGCTTCATCTGATTTTTCTTAGTACCTTACTTACTCTTTGAAAATAGGCTGTTGGATTTGAGAATTAGATAGTCTTCGATGAATGGTAAGAAGGCAGTTTGATTCAAGTAGTAAGGGTGAAGCACAAAAGGAAGTTGAAGAATTGGAGATTGGTCTTGGGCGGGACAGGCTTTCTTCCAAAAAGTTTTGCAGTCTAGAAATATAACTAAGAATTTAATCAGAGAGGAAGGCAAGGATAATAGAAAGGTTTGATTTATCTTTGTTTTCAGAATTGAGGATGGTTTAAAGTACTTGTACACTTTGGAAATATAGAGGGAGAAATTAATGGTATATGAGAAAGAAAGATAATGTTGATGAATCAATGAATTAGACAATGCAAAATTAATGAATTTGGGATAATGCATGCAAATATGGTAAAGAGAATGAGAGGGGAAAAAGATGAGTAGAGATACAGAGATACATCTGAAATTGCGAGTAAATTTAAGAATATTAAGGAAGCCCATGTCTGTCTGCCTGTATATTTACATACTTTCATACATACATATACACATATACACATAAGCACATTGTAATGTAGAAAGTGGAGATATGTCCTGAAAAAATAGAAAAAAGAAGCTAAATAGGAAATCTCAACATATTTGATAGCCTAAAAAATGCAAAGCATAAAGTGGCAATAAAAATTGGGGGGTAAATGTAGTTAATAAGCTATCATGGTTTAGTTTTTAAAAGAAATTTACCCTTTCTGTTATTAGTCTTCTGCCCAATACCATACACATTGTATCATCAAAGAAGCAAAATCCAAATGAAAAAAGTCGGATTATATTAGTATGGATTTTATGTCAAATATATTTCACTGTATTAAAATTCTTGAAAAATTTATAATGTATATGTGGAATATACTATAACTCTCATTCACCAAACTAATTCTAGTTTACCATTCAGTGTGAACACGAGCTTACTTTGTATTTAAAATACTTAACTAATATGATTCAATGGTCCATGAAAATGTCAATTATTTTCAGAATTAGCTTGAAGAATTTAGAATTGCCTCAAGGACTTTAAAATTGTAGATGCATTTTGGTAATCTACCTGAAAATCCCGGTTTAAATTGTTTTTAAAATTCAGCCTAATTCACAAAGACAGTAAAATTGATGGGCTAGTTCTCAAGAATTAGCTCAATACCTTTAAAGCTTAAAATATACCCCAAAGTCAAATGTTTTCATTAAAATACTCATAATCCCACAAATAAATTTGTTATTTCATGTCTATTATATCCTTCTCCATAACACTGTTTTGGAAATGGGATTCTTCTTAAAAATAGCTTCTATATTTATGGCATTAATCACTGTTTATGCTTTCAGTTTATCTTTTCTAGAATTTTTCACTAATTTTTCTAAACCTCTCAAAATTATCCAGAAAGTCAATATACTTTAAAATATGTATAAAGTACAGTATGTAGAATTTGTCACATAGATTAATTATCATACATATTCTTAATTCCAGGACTAAGAAACTGTGATTCCTTTCCAGTTAGTTTTACCTAACTTCCAGGGAAGGTGCAAAATTTCTCTTGGTTATCTCCAAGATGTACAACTTATTATTCATCTTTCTAAAAATATCAGGTAAGGGTAATGAACTTAAACCCCAATTCCTTAAAGTTGGGTATGGTTTTTGCATATTTGTGTTTTTCTTTGACTATGGCTACATATTGGAAAATGTTTTTAAAGGCACACATTTTGAAACTGCCTCTCAATCTGAATAGCAATATTTCATAAATGGAATGTGTTTACCTAAAGAAATATTTCAGGAATGTGCTTCTTCCAAATTATTTTCTTCAATTATATTGAATAAAGCTTTTCCTACCAAAGTATTTGTTTTCTCCAATTAAACAATTGGAGTGGTCTGTATTTTCCCTCATGTGAAGTAACTAGAAAGTGTGGTGAATTCATAAAAGGTGACCCAGGAAAATGCCCGAACATTGTCTTAAACATTAAAGCAAATCCCCATGGAGCTCTATTAATTGTAACAAAAATAGTTGCCCTCTCTGTCTCAAACAATGAAAAGACTATTGGCATATGGCTTAAGCATTTAAACAGGAACACCCTCTGAGCTAATGTGGTAGAGGGCAAGCAACTAGGGATTTTTAATGATGTTACACAGAACTCTGCCTGAATAAGGCTACAACATTATCTTGTTTAGCACAGACAAGGTAGATGGGAAAACTTCCTAACAGAATCTTGCATCATCAAGACTATTTTCTGCTATGTGTGCATATTATACATCCATAACAAAAGCATACATTTAACCTTAAAATCTCTACATATTGTCATAAAACAAGTAAAATATCTTATTATGAATACATACTAAGTTCTAGAATCAGTAGGTTTAAGTCTTATCTCTGCTATTTTTAATTATGTAACTCCTATTAACTTCAGTTTCCTCATTGGTAAATTGCAATATTCATATCAAATAATAGATGAATGAAATGTTTATTTGTTAAAATGTTAGTTTCGCATATTACAGTGGTTTTGATATATTGGCTTATTTGTATATTCTAATTATTTCATTTCATAAGCTTTAGTAAATAATTATTATAACTTACAAATGTCTTTTTTTAAATGGGTAGAATCTTTAAGGTGGTAAAAAATTTTACTGTACTGTAGCTCTAAATTTAGTCTCATGTAGGAAGGAGTTAAGCAGATGGCTTGTAATGTATGTGTGTGTGTATAGGAAAAACATTTTCCTTTACCAAAGTTCCCTACTTATTTTTATCTAATGATTTCAAAGCTTACTTTTAAAAATTCACCATGAACATTACAGCTCATTTCATGTTCATTTTCCCAAGTAAGATTTGGTAAAGTCAGTAATTGAACTTGTTATTCCTGCTTTCCACTTATTTAATAGAATATTTAATATACTTAAATCAATAACTATACCAAAAAGGAAATAGAAACATGAAGGCATTTATCTGGATAATTTAGTCCCAGAACAATTTTACTGCAATATTCAGATATTGTGTCATATCTTTTTCACATTATCGCTGCCCTCCCCAACCCCCTTTGTACCTTCCACACATGATACACTTCTATAGATAACAGAAATTACCAGACTTAAGACAATTCTGTTTAAGTAGGATAGTAAAGTTAGCCTCATACATACCAATCTTTATGGTCTGGAATTTAGGCACATGTGGCAGTTTGATATTATTTATGAATTCCAAAAATAGATACTGGATTATGTTTGTAAACTAGTCTATTTCTCTGGGCATATTAGATTGTATTAGATTCAGAGGTTTCACTTTTGCTTAATTAAATTAAGATTGGGGTTTTGATTCAGCCATGTCAGTAGGGAAAAAAAACAAGGCAGAAGAAAGAGTTTGAGTTTTTGATGCTGGAGTCCCAGGAAATAAGCATGCAGAGAAGTAGATAATGAGGAAAGAGAGAAAGATCCATGAGACACGGCAGAGGCCCTGGAAAGAGGGATGAGCCATTCTCCTGCCAGTTTACATTTGACCTTGTGGAGAGAGCAGAGCAGCTGAGCCCAGTGAGAAACAAGCCCGGGGGAGAGAGACAAGCCTTATGCTAGCCTACAGCTGAGAAAGGAAGGAGATGGGACCGTGGAGCCTTAGGAGGAAGAGGAAGCCTGAACCCTCACAGAGACCTTTAGCCATCTTGCTCCAACACATGACAACAGACTTTGGGGAGAGAAGTAACTTATGCTTCATGGCCTTGTGACTGTAAGCTTCTACCCCACATAAACACCGTTATAAAAACCCAACAGATTTTTGATACTTTGCATCAGCATCCCTTTGGCTGACTAATACCGTACACTTCCTAGAATTAAGAACTATTAAGCTATCTATGACTCCAACACTCCCACGAGACTATCACAATTAACCTTACACCACCCTAAAGATTTAACTCCATTCACATCCAATATATGCTTCATTCAAAATGAGTTCTAGGTGCCAGCTCAGCATCCAAACTGCAGCACATCATACCCCTTTATCACATCTTTTCTTCTTATAAATTATGTTTTTATCATGATTCCATACCTTGTTGACAACCTGATTATTCTATCAAGTAGTACAATCACTCTCAGATTTAGAACCAATGTACCCCAACTACTTCCCATTAGCTTTTCTGTTACAGTGACTCACTTTTTTGGGTATCAATTTAAAATATTTTAATTTTTTTTATTTTTAAAGATTTAGATTATATAAATATTACATTAAAAAATAGGAGATTCCCATAGGCCCCCCCAGCCCCCCCCACACTTCCCCCATTAATATTTTTCATTAGTGTGATGCTTTTGTTACAATTGATGACACATATGAAGCATTTCTGCTAACCATGGACTATAGTTTACATTATAGTTTACACTCTGCCCCTACACAATTTTACAGGTTATGACAAAATGTATAATGGCCTGTATCCATTATTGCAATGTCATGCAGGACAATTCCAATGTCCTGAAAATGCCCCCATGTTACACCTCATCTTCCCTCTCCCTCCCCTCAGGACCTCTGGTGACCACTGCCTTTATATCAAAGATAAAAGTTCTTCGATTGCTAGAATAATAACGTCTATTATAAAATAATAATAGTCTACTTTAACCCATTGTTCATTCCCCAGTCTTGAGGATTTGGGGATGGTGATGCCCACTCTGCTTCTAATTTAGAGGAGACTTAGATCAAGCAGAAATCAACTTCTCTCCACAGGTTGCTCCCAAT
>PVKH010037201.1:0-11492 GCA_004027955.1 Chaetophractus vellerosus | reverse complement strand
CGAGGAATAAAATTAGACAGACTGGCAGCCTCAGGGAAAGAAACCAAGACTGTGAAGAAGCACAAAATTTAGGTGCGTGAGCGCGCGCGCGCCTGTCCTCAGACGCGAGATTTTTAGATACTATGTTTAGAGCATTTGTTGACGCACTGCGGGGTCAAAGTGGCCAGTGAGGGAGCCCCGAGCAAACGGTGCTGAGCCCAGAAAAGACATGGCACGTCCAGTTCACCAAGTTTTTGCAAGAGAAGAGCGGGACAGTGCCACGGTCCCGCCTATTATGCTAAACGATCGGCGAGTCTCCCAGCCCCACCCCTGAAGCAGTGAGGAAAAGAGGCCAAATCACCAACGTAAGGAGGGGCGGAGGGCAAGACCCCGGGGGAGTTAAGAAGGGGAAGCAGGCACCAAGCCGTTCCAGCCACGAGGGCGAGAGGAGTACGTTCTGGGGCACAGGAGCCCCGCGTATAAAACTGAGTTCCGAGCCCGGTTGCTCTCAGGGACTGCGAGCACCACGCAGAAAGCGGTTCAGTGGGCGGGAGGGACGCGGTACCCGGTGACGCCCACAGCAGCGAGAGCAGAGACTAGAGCCGCGAGCGCGCGAAGGAAAGCGCGTTCAAGGCTAGGGACCCGAGCCTGAGAGGAGGAGAAGGGAGCACCCAGCGGGCTAACGCGCTGCATGGACACTATGCATTTCGCTGAAGGCTCGGGCCCAGGGCGCGCGGGAAACTCCAGCCCGTGGTGGCCTCTGTCCGCCGACGGCGTCAACACAAGCCAGGAGGCCCAAGAACTCGGGGAAGCCAGCAGCCCGGAGCAGGATGTACGGAACGAGGAGCTGGCCAAGGTGGAGGTAGCCCTGTTGGCCGTGACTTTCGTGGTGGCAGTGCTGGGCAACAGCAGTGTGCTACTGGCGTTGCACCGTACGCCGCGCAAGACGTCCCGCATGCACCTCTTCATCCGCCACCTCAGCCTGGCCGACCTGGCCGTCGCTTTCTTCCAGGTGCTGCCACAGCTGTGCTGGGACATCACCTACCGCTTCCACGGGCCTGACGGGCTGTGCCGCGTGGTGAAGCACCTGCAGGTGTTCGGCATGTTCGCGTCCGCCTACATGCTGGTGGTCATGACCGCCGACCGCTACATCGCCGTGTGCCACCCGCTCAAGACGCTGCAGCAGCCCGCGCGCCGCTCCCGCCTCATGATAGCTGCCGCCTGGGCGCTGAGTTTCGTGCTGAGCACGCCCCAGTACTTCATCTTCTCCATGATCGAGGTGAACAATGTCACCAAGACCTATGACTGCTGGGCAACCTTCATCCAGCCCTGGGGGGTCCGCGCCTATGTGACCTGGATGACGGGCGGCATCTTCGTGGCGCCAGTGGTCATCCTGGGCACCTGCTACGGCTTCATCTGCTACCACATCTGGCGCAACATCCGCGGGAAGACAGCGTCGCGCAAAGACACCCGCGCCGAGGGCGCGAGCGGCGCCTTCCACAAGGGGCTCCTGCTGGCGCCTTGTGTCAGCAGCGTGAAGACCATCTCCCGCGCCAAGATCCGCACAGTGAAGATGACTTTCGTGATCGTGACGGCTTACATCGTCTGCTGGGCGCCCTTTTTCATTGTCCAGATGTGGTCGGTCTGGGATGAGAAGTTTGTCTGGGTTGGTAGGTGCCGGGACAACGGGGGAAAGTGAAGGGATGGGACTTTGTGAGTGTGAAAGAGGAAGAGAGAGAAGGATAGTATTTCTTTTCATAATATCCTCTAGGGCAGTAGTTCCTAAATATCTGCTTACTTAAAAATCACCTTGGGGAAATTGTCAAATATGCAAATTCCTGGGACCCCTCCCCCACCCTAAAATTCTGATTTAGTAGATTTGAATGGGGCCCAGGAATAATTTCTGCATTTGTGACATGCAATATCCTAAAACCAGATATCCAGAAATCCAGGAACTGTGCCCTAGAGTCGGCCACGCAATTTTAAAAGGGGGAAATGACTTTTGCCAAATCACTAGCCACAGGCCATGTTAATACCCTGCTTTTCAAATCCATTGGACTCAGGGAAATATTTTTACTGTCAAAACTGCTTTTCTTTAGAATTGTGAAAAATATCACAATTAACATATAAGTTTTGCAAAAATGTAGTAAGTGTAAAATGCTTAAAGGGCAATGGTAAAAGTGGACCTACTCTTCCAGAAAAAAGTGGAAAAAGATTTTTAAGAAGAATTCTAATTTGGTATTTAGCTAATGTTCCATTTCTCATCATAATCCTTCTTATTTTTTCTTACATTCACTTTGACACTTTTCATTATTTCAAAGCAGAATCACTGATAAACTCTAAATATGTTAGAGAAAGTCACTAGTCTTCCAGCATTAATTTGACCATACATCTCTCCACACAACCTGCACAATAATATACTGAGAATGTTCTATACATCTACTAGACTGCTCGATTTTAATTCCTTCAAATCTAGAAAAACCGACTTCACAGGCATTTACCAAAATAAAAAAGCATTCTTTAATATTACATCTTGTAAAAATATTTCTTTTAAGTAAAAGCTTTTTCAAATCAATTATATTACAGGAATGTTACTGCCAACAACTGTAGAAGGAAAATAGGTGTTTGAGAGGGGCTGTTTCTTTTTATTTGTGAGTGGAGTAGGGAAATATATGTGATATACTTCAGAAGTTATATTTGCAAGTAAAAAATGTGAGAGTGAATTTGAAAATTCTTGCATGGCTATAACATTTATTACAGATTATGAAAAATACACATAAACACTCTGGCTTTTTTTTTTTTTTTTTTTGGCTTACCATTTCCTATCTTGCTTGATTTTAGCAGCCTCTTAATACTGCCAACCAAATAAAAAAATACAGTATAATTACTGCTTTATCAGGATAAAGACACAATTACTAAAAATGTACTCATTTGTGCACGGGTAGGTTGATTTCGCATTCTTTTTGGATATAGACTTAGGCACTGATTGTGATCACCTTCAATAGTAGCATCTTACTAGCAGAGTACAATTAAATAACTAAATCTGGTGCAACAAGACTGAAAAGACCCAAGTTTATATTTAATAATCAAGGGAAAGTCATTGCTTCCTGATTGTTCTTATTTCTAGAAAATTTGTATTTTCACTGCAATAGTTCCATTGTGAATGGTTAGAATATTACATAGTATGACCAGTGCTCATTAACATAAAATATTTCAAACTCCAGCTGGAACTTCCTAATTCAGCTGTTCTTAATATAATTTAATTCTTTAAACTACAATCAAAGATGGTTTTCTTTTTAAATCATACCAAAATTCTAATCAATGAAATAAAAAGAGCTAAATGTATCTTACAGGGACCTGTTTCAGTTATCCCCTTCTGTGCAGTTTTCATATTATAAGAATGTGTTTTAATATCAAAACTCTTAAACCACTGGGCATGGTCCATAAGGTTGTATTTTTGCCTGAGTTATTAGGATGACTCCAATTTGGTATATGTGGTTGTAGACTCCTGAAATTTCATTGAAGTTGTAGTCATTCTGTAAATGCTGTGCCCAAGGAATTATGCTAGTGCTAGTGTAAAGGACACAAAGATTTTTAAAACAAGCTATTTAATATTATTAATACAAGTAAAACCTTCTTGTGATTTTCACTCATCTATTTAAATATTTAACAGCAGTTTTAAAGATATTTGAATTAATTCCAAGACTTCTGGCTTAGGAAAATGTTTTACAACCAAGCCAATTTGTATACCACCCACTTCCCTAATCAACAAACAAAATAGTTCATTTTCTATACTAAACCACAAAATTTTTTTACCTCTTTCATTAGTCACTAGAAGAAATGATTTTATCCATTGCTCAGTTACTTGAATTTGACTATTTAAATAATTCCCCTTTATGTTTTTCATACAGATTCAGAAAACCCTGCAATCACCATCACTGCATTGCTGGCTTCCTTGAATAGTTGCTGCAATCCCTGGATATACATGTTTTTTAGCGGCCATCTCCTGCAAGACTGTATCCAAAGTTTTCCATGCTGCCGAAATATGAAGCAAAAATTCAACAAAGAAGATTCTGACAGCATGAGCAGGAGACAGACTTCTTACACTAACAACCGAAGCCCGACAAATAGTTTGGGTACCTGGAAGGGCTCTCCTAAATCTTCCAAGTCCATCAAATTCATTCCTGTTTCGACCTGAGCCCCGCATTCATGCAGCTGGACTTTTGAACTGACTTTTTGAACGGTTAGCTGAATGCAGCTAGAAATCATGAGAACAAATGAACTTATATGGGATAAGCATAAAATAACCCATCGTGTACAAAACTGTTTCCAGATGTATTTACACATGGCTATGATCAAGAGCTATGGATTATTTTATACAAACTGTTCATAAAGACATACTACTCTAAAATTTGCAGGCCGAATTCCCAAGAAATATAACAGAAGTCATTTTTTTTTTCTAAAAGGAAAATCCCAACCACCCTTGGCTTTGTATTTTGTTGTTGGTTCCTTTTTTCTTTTTTTTTAAATTTTCATTTTTGACATAACTAAGGCTTGGTTTATTTAAAGGTCATATAATTTAGGGGCACCATTACTGAACAAATTTAGTCCATTGTCAGCCTTAGTGTTTTAAAGGAATTTGGAGAGACTTCAGAGAAATTATATTTCCAGCCAATAAAGTCAATTGAGGCATCAGAAAATGCAGTCTCAACTGGTGGTCTGGAGAGGGGATGGGGACCTTGAAGAAGGAATGAGTGCCTGTGGCATGTTGAACAGGAGGTATCCAGTCCAGAGTGAGAAAGGGAAAGCTCTCTTAGAAGCTATAAATTATCCTAAATTTAAAACAGTGACTTTAGAACTGAAAGTGCCCTCCTTTAGCATCTCATGTTTTATTGGCTGTGAAAAGCATTATTACTATCATGCTGAAGTTAAACAAAATGCTAACTGATAATATATTTTTGCTTCCCACTACAAGGTTGTTTTCATGTCAGTTTTGTATGAGGAATGCCCATATGTTTTTCCAGAAGCACAAAAAAGGATAACCTAAGGTACTCTGTAGACTCTCTCAACATGGTAAACATATTAAACCAGTGTTATAGCCTCTGCTATACTGAGTATTAACACAATTGTTATCTTCATGCCTGGTGGATCCAAATTCAAAGTCTCCTGAAGAATGACTCAGGATATAGAATCTCACCCACCCAATTATTTAAAATTGACTTTGCCTTTACTTTTGATTGCCCACCCATCTTACAGTTTCAAAGGGGAATAGGGCAGGTGGAAAGGAAAATGTGCTCCGCCCTTCCTCTAGACTCCATTTTTAAATGCATGACTTCGGGCAAATTACTTAAATACTTAAAGCCTTTGTGTCCTTGGCAGTGGAAACAGAATTGGTAAGATCTACCTCACAGTGTTGTTGTAAGGACAAAATGAAATCAAGTGTGTGAAAAAAGCTTCATAAACTGTAGAGTGCTGGACAAGTGCTGACAGTTGTTCTTATTATAGTCTTGGGATTTTCAGAATTGCAGTGTTCTTTCCTGTTTGTTTTTCATTAATCAGAATTGGTTGGCTTCATGTCTGGGATATAAAATCCTAAAATTTAAATATAGTTCCGCTGATTCATTGGAAAGCATTGCCAGCGGCTACTAAGCCTGACTTCTTCCAACTAAAGTTTTCTAATTTAAAAACAGAACTTGCTTCCCTTCAAATGCAGGTAAATCAAAGTCAGCCAAGAGTATCAATTGCAAACATTTCTAAACAAACAAATAAATACTACTTTGCTGCTCTTACCCATTTTTCATTAATGGATCTCCATTCAGTTTTTCCAAGATACTTTGGCTCCTTCTCCTCCATAGAGTTCATGCGATGATTTCAAAATATATCATAAATATTTTGCATCTCTTAGAGGAAGTAATACTTGTTTTGGGTAGTATTATTTCATTAAATATGAGGAAAGGTGTTTTTTTTTCCTTTATAGATAAGAGAAAGAGGACCAGATAGCACTGAGAGTACCTGGAACCATGAACTTCACTCCTCTTCATTCTTCTGCCTTTCCAAATTCTCAGCTCTTTCACTCCCTGAATTGATATATCCTAAAAATGTTTGTAAAGGCTTTATAAAGATTAAGCCCTTAGGTTCTAGAATTCTGCTTTCCAAAAATAACTATTTCTCTAAAAAGATACGATCCAATGTGAGCCACCAACTTAATAAATTCATTATTTGAGTCACAGTATCATCTTGATAACTCTGTCCCCCTGTAACACCACCAACTTGTGACAAATTCTTTTTGAAACTTCAGCAACTCAAGCCTTTTGATTGTGGACAAAGATTAGCCTACTTTTTTCTAATTCCAATCCTAAAAATATAACCTCATGGTTCTTGGATAGATTCTGTTATAAAATGTTAACATGTACCCCAAATAAAACAATTTGAATCTTATTCTGGAAATATGCACCCAATTACATGCATATCAACCTGCCCAGCTGTTTTCTCCTTTTAAATGCATCAGGAGGCAAAATAATAGAAAAAAGGGCTAGAGAAATGGAAGATCTGGGTGACAGTTCTGTACTAGGGAAGTATGTGATCTTACTTCCAGTGGTTTAGACTGGGAAGCTTAACCTATCAAGTTGTTAAACTTTCTTAATGTTATGCAACAAGAATTGGCACAAATATCAAAATGAAATTCAAAATGGGAAGAGTCCTTCTTCCTGTCTATATCAGAAAAAAATGGAAGCTGTGGATGGTAGTGAGGAAAAGTGTGCTGGAAAGGGAAGATTTCCTTTACCTGAGCAAAGAGAAGACCTGAGACATGCCAAATGAAGGCTTGCAGCCAAGAACAAATGTGTTACGGCACTGGTTTTATTCTGCTGGATTATCTTTGGGAAGATCCTTCAAGCGCACACTATTAATGCATCTTTGTGGGTATGGGGAATGTGATAAGTAATCCACCAACAGGGAGAAACTGGTGGCTTTATCCATTGGGCATCTGACAAATATGAATTGATAATGTAAAAACATGTTTAACTACATAGTAAGGTATTACTGGGTAAAGTACGGGATATGTCTCTATTGAATTTTATTTGGAACAAAACTGTGAAGGAAAATTCTTTGGGCAGTTATATACTTGCCCTATAAAAAGAATGCCCATCATCATCATCAAAGTCTTACAGCATGATTAAGGGAGGGATGTGATTTTAAAGTAGAAAAAATAAAGTAGACTTAATAATATGCAACTCCCAAACTTATTCCTAGAATAGACAACCATTGATAATTAAGAAATACAACTTTAATCTGGCATTGCATAAGTAAAATAATACAATTAGGTTAAAGTTTTATGTTTTTCAGACTCTAAAAGACCAATGTTTTGCTACTTAATTGGACACTCAGAGCTTTAACTTATGTCCTTAAAGGTTGTCTCTATCACTAAAATATAATTAGAATCTATGAACCAAATTCATCAGACCAAATATCATAGACTAGAATCATTTATACCCATGTGAACTGGGCTCTTATGGATTTTCATAGTGGCAGCAACAGCTCTATTTAGAGTAAGACTAGGACAGGACCATTGGGGATGCTATTCCTGGAGGCGGAGAAGAAGCCACTGCCGCCCTGCCTGACCCCTCTCTGCCTTCTCTGTAGCCCTTTTAGTATCACTAATGCCATTGGCAACATTTAGAATCATGAGTAACATAGGACAGCAAGTAATAGAGAATGATTCTTGATTAGAATGTTACCTTATCCAATTTGAATAAAAATTTAAAGAATGTTCAGAAGAAGGGTCCCCAAGACAGCCTTAATGGGTTGAATCACACAAATTGTGTGATTCCACTATACATATAGGCATCTTAAGAATATTGCTCTAACACAATTTTTAGGTACACCCTATTATCGTGATTCAAACTATATATGTGATCTATAGTATGTTGGCATCAAAAGCATATACTATGGTTAAAAATTAACTGGCATTTGTTTTCTTTTGTTTTATATATATAATGACATCTTTTTACACAGATTTATAGTCTAAATACAAATAAAAACAAAGTGTTGTAGAGTGATTTAATATATTTGTGTTTCAGGGTCAAATTAGCAAATATACAAAGGAAATTTGGGAATAAATCTAATAGTAATTTCAAAATAAATATTAATAATATAAAAGAATTAGAATTTCCAAATACAAAGGTAGTTGTCTTTATATCACAGGATTTCTGACTTAAGTATATTCTGTGATGATTTATCACATTATTGTGTCAAATTTTTTAAGAATTAATGTTACATATTTAATATTCTTTCATTTTTAGAACTGTTTTTCAAATGTTCTATATCACATAGCTTATTATACTATATAGGAGAATTTCAATGTGTTTTCTTGGGTTAAGAATTGAACTGATATCAAAATGTTTTGTGATATTTGGTCCTATACAAATGGGTGAAAATTACTTGTGGTATTATATTGAAATAATGGTGTATGTATTCCTCTGTTTTATTTGTTGGCTTGTTTTGATAAATGAAAATAAAGATTGGATTTGTTTGAAAATTATTTTACAATCTAGTTCAATAATGATATACATTTCAAATTAATTGTGCTGATTTTGAAAAAAAACAAAGACTTTACAGCTGGAAGCTTTTGATAGGTTTATATTTGAGCACAAAATGTTCGTGTTTAAACTATTCAATGATAGTTGAACAGCCTTTTCAATAAATTACAACCAAGAAAGCAAACAATTTTGTAATAATTTGTATTAAGATAATTGAGTAATCAGGTCAACTGATGATCATTCAAGCCAAAAAATGTCATCTCTTTCATTTATTTCTAGACTTTGCTTCAGCTAACAAGTTGGTGAGAGTGATTTCTGGGGCCCAAAGATCATTACTATTTCCATTTAATTGTATTAAAAATTGGAATTAGAGTCTCTCTGGGCTAATAAGTTCAAATCATATTCACTTTCAATTTCTCTTGCAACATTTTTTTTTTCCTTTTACATGTCAAACTCTAATAGCATGACATAAAAGGCCTATTTGGAGTTTAGTTTAAACTCCAGAAGCAGTAAATGCCCAGAATGGAGAAAAGGGAATTTGAAATCTCTATTTTAAAATATCACTGCCATTTTAAAAGTCACTGTTACTTTTTAAAATGTATAAATGTCTAAAAATTAACAGAATCTCTACCAAAGCATATTTTCACAAAATCCTGTGCATCAGGTAAAAGTGAAATGATAGCTCTATTATACACCAGAAGAAACTCATAAAGAAACATGCAAGTGTAATATTTATTCATTCATTCATTATCCATTTCTGGGCCTTTTCAATTTCTAGAGTTAAGTGTTTCTTTCTTTCTTATCCTCATATACCCTCTACACACCTTCACTGTGTCACATATCAAAATGGTTTGTGATATTGATTTATTGGTCTGTCTTCACCAACATGATCATATCATGTTTATCTTAAAAATAGGGAATGTATCCTCTTCATCTTTGTATCCTTAGTGCCTGGCATACAGCTGATGCTCAATTAATGGAATTAATGTAGTTATTCTAAATATATACATATGCACACATACATGAAGTTATGAGATACTGTGACTGTGTAAAAGTAAGAAACTTTAATTACATGAAAAAGCATTGTATAGTGAAAAAAGCACTACATAGGACATCAAGAGCCCCAGTTTTCTCACCATCTATAGTGGAATGAGCTTGGAAAATTCACTTTGATGGATCTGGGAGCCTAAGCAGTAACAAGTTGGTTGGGAAAAAAAACATAAAAAACAATGGCTATACAGATTTAAGCTCAAACTTAATAGAAAGCCTTTGTCACAGTCACAGTAATGGGCACTTGTCCCTAAGCACAATTCAGTAGGAATTCAGTAAGTCAAACAGTAAGTCAAACTGTCTATTTATCCTCCCAAAATCTTAGCTTCTATCATGCTTCCAAAGCATACATATTTTCACCCACAACCACATTCCATAAACTTTATTATCCAAGTGTCTACTGCTTGAATGCCTCAAACCTTTAGCTTTCTGGGCTCACCTTTTCTTTCAATATCCAAATGACATCATTTTAGCTTTATGTCTGTGCAAAGTCTGTCTATCCCTAGATCTAAAAGGAAGCATGAGGATTATTCTAAATCCCACTTCTGCTGAATTCTCAATCTCTCAATGTATTAGATTACTTCTCAAGGCTATGTTTACTTTACCAGTCTCCCCTAACCACTTTTCTTCCAACCACTTTACAAACACTGGACTTCCCTGTGTAGTAAGGCTCTGCCAAAGATTAGGAGGTAATGGATCACAACTCAGAAGAGACAAGATACATATTTTTTTGTCCTAAAGCTCCATGACCATCCCTTCTTGGGGGAATTTGTCTCTGATCATACTTCTCTTTAGAGCCTTGCAGGATGCCATCTCACTCAGGTCTGCTTTCTCTACCAACCCACCAAACCCTTGCTTTTCCAACTGCCGGAAATCAACATTTCTTCTTTATTATGCAGAACTATTTACCTTGTAATTGTTTATAACTCTTTCACTTAAACCATGCCCTTCAAAACCACACATTGTATTTAAGGTGCTTATTCCAAGCAGAAGAGCCATTCTCATTCCAAAAAAATTATCTTTACCCTCCAACTGCAGTGAGTTTTTAAAAAAACGTTTTATCCCCATTTCTTTTATACTGGTTGTGAAACACATATGGGGTACTAAAATGACTCAAATTTTACCCCTTTTATTTATTTCTGTAATTCTCACACAATCGATATTTCTCCATGTCAGATTAGCCCCAGTTCCTATAGGTACACAGTGACGACATTGTCTCAAAACATTCTCTTGCTGGATTTTCACCAGGTTCTTGGCTATGTTACAAAAAAGACTTTAAGAACATGCCAATTTAGTTAGGCCAGTAGTTTATTAAGAAAATGAGAGAAGAGAAAGTAAATAACAGATTATAGGTCCCAAGTATACTTGCAGGCTAGTCCAGGAAGAGAGCAAAAAAGGGCAAAAAAGACAAAAAAGGGTCGATTGAGCTTCTGCACCGGCTTTTAAAACCATTATTTATTCCTCCCACTTGCTAATTTTGGGGAGGGGTCCCAGCTGTTGCTGTTTTGATTGGTTACCCCACCTATCAATTCCCTCGGAGAGTCCAATGATAAGGCCCCTAGGGAATATTGGGGCTTTTCCTTGATCCTGGGTGAAATCCTGTTCTAAATGAGGATTTTCGCAGAGTTCTTCCAGCAACCTCAGGGGGCTTTCCATGGCCACATGTTTCACGGCTGTGTTTTTCTGCCAGGTCTCAGATTCGTCTTTTCATTCCCTAAACTAGCCTGCTTCAATTTTATCATATGTCCATCCCATAATACTCTTAGATGGAGTCCAATCTGGGATGACTGGCTTTTTATTCCTTCTTGATTATTATACGTATTCTTTTTGTTGATGTGCAATTTCTGTAACATTCCTTCCCATAGCAATCAAGCATAAGAAAATACATAGGGTAACCTCATAATTTAATCTCCACTCTGTCCTTAA
>PVKH010037200.1:0-11494 GCA_004027955.1 Chaetophractus vellerosus | reverse complement strand
ATACTGTTCTCCACAGTGCTGGACCAATCCACAATCCCACCAGCAGTGGATGAGGGTTCCCATTCCTCCACATCCTCAACATTTATAGTCTTCAGTTTTTTAATAGCCATCATTCTAATGGGTGTAAGTTGGTATATCATTGTAGATTTGATTTGCATTTCTCTTATAGCTAGCGATGCCGAGCATTTATTCATGTGCTTTTTAGCCATTTGTATTTCTTCCTTGGAGAACTGTCTTTTCAGGTCACTTGCCAATTTTTAAATGGGTTGTTAGTGTTCTTATTTTTGAGGTGTAGGATCTCTTTATTTATGTAAGATATGAGGTTCCTATCAGATATATGGTTGCCAAATATTTTCTCCCAATAGGTAGGCTGCCTTTTTATTTTCTTGATAACATCCTTCAAGGTGCAAAAGGTTTTACTTTTGAGGAGATCCCATTTATCTATTTTTTCTTTTGCTGCTCGTGCTTTGGGTGTGAAGTCCATGAAACCATTTCCTATTACAACGTCCTGTAGATGCTTTACTACATTATCCTCCAAGGATTTTATGGTCTTGGCCCTTATGTTTAGATCTTTGATCCACCTTGAGTTAATTTTCATATAGGGTGTGAGATGGTGTTCCTCTCCCATTCTCTTGCATATGGATATTCAGTTCTCCATGCACCACTTGTTGAAGAGGCCATTTTCTCCCCACTGAGCAGGCTTGGTGGTCTTGTCAAATATCAGGTGACTGTATATGCGAGGATCTATATCAGAACTCTCAATTCCGTTCCACTGGTCAATGTGTCTATCCTTGTGCCAATACCATGAGGTTTTTAGCACTGTAGCTTTGTAGTATGTTTTGAAGTCAGGTAGTGTGATATCTCCAACTTCATTTGTCTTTTTCAATATGTTTTTGGCAATTCGGGGCTTCTTACCTTTCCAAATAAATTTTTTAGTTAGGTTTTCCAATTCCTTAAAAAAAACTGTTAATTTTTATTGGGATTGCATTAAATCTGTAGATTAGTTTCAGTAGGATAGACATCTTGATGATATTTAGTCTTCCTATCCATGAACAGGAAATATGCTTCCATTTATTTAAGTCTTCTTTGATTTTCTTTAACAATGTTGTGCCATTTTCTGCATATAAGTACTTTATATTTTTAGTCAAATATATTCCTAGCTATTTGAATCTTTTTGTTACTATTGTAAAAGGAATTTTTAAAATTTCCTCCTCAGATTGCTCATTGTTGTTGTACAGAAATGCTACTGATTTTTCAGCATTGATCTTATAGCCTGCAACATCACTGAACTCCTTTATAAGCTTTAGCAACTTTGTTGTAGATTTCCCAGGGTTTTCTAAGAATAGGATCATGTCGTCTGCCATTAATGAAATTTTCAGTCCTTCCTTTCCAATTTGTATGCCCTTATGTCTTTTTCTTGCCTCAGTGCTCGAGCAAGTAATTCTAGGACAATGATAAATGAGAGTGGTGACAGTGGGCATCCTTGTCTTGTTCATGATCTCAGAGGGAAGGCTCTTAGGATTTCCCCATTGAAGATGATGTTAGCTTTGGGTTTTTCTTATATACCTTTTATCATGGTCATTAAGTTTCCTTCCATTCCTATCTTTTGCAGTGTTTTTATCAAGAAAGTTTGCTGTATTATGTCAAATGCTTTTTCTGCATCAATAGAGATGACTATGTGATTTTTTTTCTTTCAATCTCTATATGTGGTGTATTACATTGATTGATTTTCTTATGTTGAATCATCCTTGCATACCCAGGATGAATCCCACTTGGTCATGGTGTATAATTCTTTTGATATGTTGTTGAATGTGATTAGCAACTATTTTGTTGAGGATTTTAGCTTCTAGGCTCATTACAGAAATTGGTCGGTAATTTTCCTTTCTTGTGCTACCTTTGTTTGGCTTTGGTATTAGGGTAATCTTGGCATCATAGAATGAGTTAGGGAGTGTTCCTTCTATTTCCATTTTTTTGAAAGAGCTCAAGCAGGATTGGTGTTATTTCTTTCCAGAATGTTTGGTAGAATTCAGCTGTGAAGGCATCCAGTCCTGGGCTCTTCTTATTTGGGAGGTTTTTGATGACTGAGTCTAGTTCTTTACTTGTACTTTGACTATTGAGTTCACTGATTTGTTCTTTCATCAGTGTAGGCTGCTTGTGAGTTTCTAGGGTTTTGTCCATTTCCACTAAATTATCATTCTGGTTAGCATATAATTTTTCAAGTATCCTCTTATGATATTCTTTATTTCCATGGGGTCAGTAGTGATATCTCTTTCTTCATTCCTTATTTTCTGTGTTGGAATCTGCTCTCTCTTTGTCTTTATTAGTCTGGCTAAGGGTTTGTCAACTTTATTGATCTTCTCAAAGAACCAGCTTTTCGTTATCTATTTCACTTGGCTCTGCTTTGGTCTTTGTTATTTCTTATTTTCTGCTTCCTTTAGGGTTGGTTTGTTGTTGTTTTTCCAATCCTTTCAGCTGTGCAGTTAATTCTTCAATTTTATCTCTTCCTTCCTTTTTAACATATGCATTCAGAGCTATAAATTTCCCTCGAAGTACTGCTTTGGCTGCATCCCATAGGTTTTGAAATGTTGTGTTGTCATTTTCATTCGATTTGAGGTAGTTATTGATTTCCTGTGAGACTTCCTCCTTGACCCACTGTTTGTCCAAGAGTGTATTGTTTAATTTCCATATCTTCATGCCTAATCTAGTTCTCTGGCCATTAGTGATTTCCAATTTCATTCCATTGTGGTCAGAGAAATTACTTTTTAATCTGAATCATTCTGAACTCTTTGGGAGTTGTTCTGTGGACTAGCATGTGGTCTATCTTGGAGTATGATCCATGCGCGCTCAAGAAGAATGTATATCCTGCTGTATTAGGGTGTCACATCTGTAAATGTCTATTAGGTCCATGTCCTCTATTGCATTATTCATGTTATTTGTTTCTTTACTGATTGTCTGTCTAGATATTCTGTGTAATGGTGATAATGGTGTATTAAAGTCACCCACTATAATTGTAGATGCATTTATTTCTCAACTTAGTTTTTCCAGTGTTTGCCTCATGCATTTTGAGGCATCCTGATTAGGTGCATAAATGTGTATGATTGTTCTTTCTTCTTGAGAGATTACCCTTTTTACTAATATATAGTGACCCTCTTTGTCTATTATGATTGTTTTGCATTTAAAGTCTATTTTGTCCGATATTAGGATAGCTACTCCTGCCCTTTTTTGGTTGTTATTTGCTTGTAAAATTGTTTTCCAGCCATTCACTTTCAGCCTCCTTGAATCCCTGGGCTTAAGGTGGCTCTTGTAAACAACCTATAGATGGGTCATATTTCTTTACCCATTCTGACAATTTGCATCTCTTGACTGGTGATTTTAATCCATTTACTATCAGTGTTATTACTCTCAATGAATTTCTTATATCCACCATAGTTTCTTTCAGTTTACGTATGTCATATGTAGTTTTTGTTTCTCTTTATGTTGTTTTTGTTGTTCTTACACTCTCCTCCATCTCTTGCTCTTCTGTTTTTTCCTTTTGACCTTTAGAGCTTCTTTTAGTATTTCTTGAAGTGCAGGTTTCTTGTTGGCATATTCCCTTAATTTCTGTTTATCTGTGAATATTTTCAACTCTCCGTCATTTATGAATGCAAGCTTTGCTGGATACAGAATTCATGTCTGGAAGATTTTTTCTTTTAGTATCTTGACTATGTGATACCACTGTCTTCCTGCCTCCATGGTTTCAGCTGAGAAGTCAGCACTTCATCTTATTGTGCTTCCCTTATATGTGATGGTTCTCTTTTCTCTTGCTGCCCTGAGCATTTTCTCTTTGTCTTGAGCATTGGACATTTTGACAAGTATATGTCTTGGGGTTGGCCTATTGGGATTTATACTGTTTGGGGTGTGCTGTGTTTCCTGGATATGTACATCCATCTCCCTCATTAGGGTTGGGAAGTTTTCAGCCATTATTTCCTTCAAAACTCCTGTTCCTTTTCCCTTCTCTTCTCCTTCTGTGATGTTTATAATGCATATGTTTGCGTGTTTTGTGCTATCGGTTAAATCCCTGAGTCCCTGCTGGATTTTTTCTATCTTTTTATCTATCTTTTCTATTATCTGTTTGATTTCAATTGTACTGTTTTCCACATCACTAATTCTTTCTTCTGTCTGTTCAAACCTGCTGTTATGGGAATCTGTCATCTTTTTTATTTCTTGGATTATGCTATTCATTAACATCATATCTGTTACCTTTTTACTTATGTTTATAATTTCTTCAGTATATGCTTCCAGTGTCTTCTTAATATCCTTAATCTCATCCTTCATTTCATTAAGTTTGTCCATGATATTTGCTTGGACAGCTTTGATTAGTTGTTCTACGTTCTCCATCTCTTCCTGGTTTTTGGTTGTTTGTTCTTTGGAATGGTCCATGTCTTCCATTTTCTCAGTATGGCTTGTAATTTTTTGTTGCCCTCTTGTCATCATTTTATCTTTATGGGTTTATTCAGTTGATTAGCTTCTCTCTCTGCTCTAGAGTTTTATTTAGCTTGTAGTTCTGTGTGTGTGTTAAGTTTTGTCTTTGATACTTTCTTCCTCTTTTGTGTTTCCTTGCTTTTTTCTGTGTTCCCTTGAAGGATGAATATAAGGGCCAGAGCAACTGAAAGGAGTAAGAAAGGAAAAGGGATAATAGTACTATTGATAAAAGTTGAAAGAGGGGCCATATCAGACTTAGTAAATTGAATGTTTGACTTATGTAGGCAGTGTAGCGTAATAGGGGAAGAAAATTGCAGTGCCTACAATGGAATGGGGAATCAAATAGAGAAAAATATATAGAATATTTTATAAGGCCAGAATGATGGGGAGAGAGAAAACTAATAAAGAAAGGCTGAAAGGTAAAAGCTAATATGAAAAGAAAGACAAGATAGAAGTTAACAATGGTGAAGTTGAGAGCAAAGGAAAAATGGTGGAATATAAGAACCTCAACAGAAAGCTGAAGGTAGAATGATGAAGGAAGGAGAAGAGATAGTGTTGGTAGACATAATCACTATACACAAAGAATGGAAAGTGAAGGATGGAAGAAGAGCAACAAAGAAGAAAAAGGCTATCAGCACCTAATTTTAAGAAAGACAAGAGGAGAGGATAGAGGTAAGAAGCACAGAAGCATGCTGTCAAAGGAAGAACAGCATTCCTTTTGGGCCCTTGTGGTGCCTCTCAGCCTGTGTTCATTAATCAATTGCCCTGGAGCTTTCTCTCTGCAGGATTTGAGGCAGAATTTAGCATTTAAAGCAGCTAGTCAATACATTTCTCTCACTCTTTTCTTTGATGAAATAAGGGTCCTTAAAGAATGCCTCTTCTAGCCCACCCCTGCCTGTGAGGGGACCCCAAATAGGCACATAGGTAGAGACTTATCTATTACTTCCCACTGCCTGACCCCTCCCCCCAGGGGAGCTGAGACTCTTTACTCAGCATGGAGTTTTAAAATTGCTGGCTCCACCCTTTGGTCCTTTGCTGAATCTAGTGTCTGTGTCACAGTTAGGTGTATTAAATCAATTAGTGGTGCACCACAGATTTGCCTCTTCCCTCAGCCCAGCACCACTTCCAGCTGGCTAATTCACTTCTGAAAACTGCTAGGGGTTCCTGACAACCAAACCCACAGAAAGGAAACCCCTCTCAACCCTTTGCTAGAACCTTCCCACTCTTGGGGTTTATTCCCCCACTCATAGGTCTACTGGCATCTATTCAGACTGCCCAGGCCCCCACCTAGAGAACAGGGTTTAGCCACTTGTGATTCCAGCTGGGGAGCAAAGAACTCATGAATTTATGCTGAGCAGTCCATCTCACAGTCCAGTTGCCTCCAGACTGATGCACCTGAGACCTCCGTCCCCCAGGCTCCCAGAAAAGTCCACCCTGGCAGGCTCCCATCCCCAACCAGCCGACCTCTGCTTGAGAGCAGTGAGTGCATACCTAACTTTATGCCATCTTGCCCAGTTTTGTCTTGTTTTGTTTAACAGTGTGTGACTTTGGCCTATGCCTGAGATTGGGCAGGTGTTGGTTGCCTCACACTGGGGCTTGCAAGTGGGATTGTAAGTCTCTGAGGGGACATCACACATTGACATGAGGCCCAGGCCTAGTGCATTCCCTCCCTCCCCACATGTACACACACACACACACACACACACATTAGCACACACACATCCACACACAGGCAGCTACTCAGGCTGCAGGTTCTTCTTCAGGCCCTCAATTGGCCAAAACCATCTGGACATGTATACTACCTACTCTCAAATGTTTAGAAAATAGAAAAATAGTTAGGACCATGTACCAAATATGGCAGAATGTTCAAATTTGGTGAATCTGTGTATCTTCATGTGGGATATGTTGGAAATCTCTGTATGATTTTCTATTATTTTACAAATATCTCATAAGATTAAAAGGATTTCAAAATAAAAAGGTCTACAAAGGAAGCTCAGGGCACTCCACTCCTGGGTCACTATGTGCATTCCTGGAAGGACCATCTCAAACACATCCTCCTGTAGGCCACAGACTCAGACATGCCAGCCAGACCCTGGCTCCCCAAGTTGTTCCTTCAGGATTACCATACCCCAGTGGCCTCCTACTTAGAGGACCTGGGGGCCACTACCACCCAGCAGCAAAGAGAACAGCCAGCAACCAGATCTTGGTGTCCGGATGACACAATTCTCCACTGACAGGAACCAGGGCTTTTTGGAGAAATGGCAGATTCCAGGACTGTGGCAAGAAAAGTGAAACATGAGTTTTACAGCATCATATTGCTAGAAAGCAGGAAGGGCTCAATCAGGTGATTTGATGAGCACTATCAGGAATGGGATCACCAATAACAGGAGCCACCAACCAGGACACCAGGAAGAGCCAGCATCACCCCTGTGATATTCTTCCCTTGGCCCTTGTTCTGTAGTCTTATAAGAATGGAGCTATGAAAGCAGAGACACACAGAGGAAGAGAGAGCTGCCATTTTACCTTGACATATGAGAGCACTCCAGGATCACCTGCAGCCACAGAGAAACCCTGAGAGGCTGAGAGAGAGGCTGGAGGCTGAAATCAGCAGAGCAGCTGAAGTTGGAGCCATTAGTCAGAAGGAGAGGGGAGAGATGAGCCATATTCCTATTTATGCAAAGCTGAGCTCAGGGAGAAAGTGAGCCTGGAGGAGAAGGCAGAGACTGGCTTGATTTGGCCTTGCCAAATGGCAGGATCTCAGGATTGCCAGCAGCTGACCTTTGGGGAGACAGCCTCTCTGACGGTGCCTTGATTTGTACATTTTCTTAGCCTCTGAATCATAAGCATTTATTTTAATAAATTCCCATATAAAACACTCTACAGAAAAACCAACCTGCAATAGACAAAAGTGTTGAACTCATGAAAATCAAGGGAAGACTGTAGAACATTTTTAGATAGAAGGGCATTGAAACATATCAACAAACAGCAATAAGTGATAGTAGACTGGCTACTTTTATGATTAGAAGACATTACTGGGACAATTGATTAAACTTTAATGGGGTCTGATGATTAGATGACAGTTTCAGCATTGATTTCCTGATACTGACTGAAATACGGTTATAGAATTCCTTATTTGAGAGATAATGCACTTATAAATATTAGGGGAATAATTGGAGAGCAGGTCAAAAACATACTCTCAAGTGGTTCAAGGAAAAGGAAAGGTTATTTGTTCTCTATTTGTAAGTTTTTGTAAGTTTGTGATTGTTTCAAAGTTAATGGTGCAAGAATTGTGTTTTCAGGGAGAACAGAAATTGTCACTGAAGGAGCTGAGTCATATATCTTTACTGATATATATGTCCAAAATTTAGACAGGCAGACTATAGCAATTTGATATGGTTTATGAATTCCAAAAATAGATATTGGATTATGTTTGTAATCTGGTCTCTACCTGGGCATGATTAAATTATGATTAGGGTTTTGATTGGGCCACATCAGTAGGATATTGAGTCCCTGCTCCCTTGGTGGGTGGAGACTCACAGATAAAACTGCACTACAGAGAAAGGAGCTTAGAGTCTTTGATGTTGGAGTTCTGAAGCTGAGTTTTAATCCTGGAGCCTGGGGAATTAGGCACAAAGAGGAGTTTGGTCATGAGGAAGGAGAGACAGCCCTGGGAAAGAGATGAGACATTCACCTGGTAGTCTACACTTGGCATTGTGGAGAGAGGAAAAGCCTAGAGAGCCTCATAGTCTACAACTGACCTTGTTGAGATAGCAGAGGTGCTGAGCTGAGAGACAAGCAAGCCCCAGGAAGAGAGGAACCCAGGAAGCCTGAACCCTTGCAGATGTTGGCAGCCATCTTGCCCCAACACATGGCAATAGACTTTGGTGAGGGAAGTAACATATGCTTTATTGCCTGGTAACTATAAGCTTCTACTCCAAATAAATACCCTTTATAAAAGCCAACAGATTTCTGGTATTTTGCATCAGCACCTCTTTGGCTGACTAATACACAGTTTTGTCAAATGGAGGAGGGATGTGACTGAGAGTGAGCCTGAGTGAAGGTCCCAGGTCTGCAGAGTGGAGTGAATTGAGGAAGGCAGCTGAGAGCACTCCTGAGTTGTGCTAACAGCACATGTCTCAGGGCACAGTAGTCCCCACCCAGGAATGGCTGCCCATCTCATCCTGCCCATGTTTCCATATACCCCAGCACACATGGCCAGCTGCCTCTCTGGTTTCTTACTTCATACCACCATAGAACTTGCTACTCTTTTCTAATGATTGCATCTTTATTTCTGTCTCCCCTGCTAACCTGAGTCCCTGAGGGCAAGAGCTTGACTTGCTCCCAACTGTATCAGGCAAACTACTTGGGAAATACTGAAGTCTAAGAGAATTGGGAAGGTGGGGATTGAGAGGTGAGTCCTGCAGTTTAGAGCTGCTGGATCACCCATGTGACAGGCAGGGGGCTGAGATAAGAGGGCAGAGATGACACCATCCACATTGAGAAAACTACAGTCTGGCCCCAAAACTAGAACATCCCACATGCTTATTCTTCTCACTGCCTTTGCAGATGCTGCTCTAATGCTGCCCTCCTGGCCCCCAACTCCTCACATGTCCTCCTCTAATCTCCTGCTCTGCCCAGTCCCACCCTATTGGAAACAAAGGAACACCCCTGTCTGCTCTTCCAGCCTCTTCCAGTATTTCATGCCCAGGAAATAATCAGGTGAAGGGCAAAAGGCAAAGGACAGAGATACCCTTAAAATGTTGCTCATAAAAGTGCACCCATCTAAGTGTCCATCAGTAGGGCACTGGCACACTCACATTGGGAAAGGCCAGCCAGGGATTAAATGAAAACTCTGACATGCAGAGACGTCCAGGACATAAAGTAAATTGAAGAAAGCCAGAGTTCAAAACATTAAACTTTAAATGAATAGAACATTGTTTTGTAAACACAATGAATTACAACCTTAACTGAAAATGTACCATATTACCCCCAGTTTTGTCATCCCCCACAAGGTTTGCCTCACAGAACTCCAGGAAGAAAACTCCACCAACACAGAAATGGCAGGATGTGCCGATAGTCCACTCCCCAAGGTAGCTGGGTGGAGAGATGTATCCTGTGGCACAGGCAGGTAGGAAGGTGTGAGCATTGGAACATCCTCCACTCCTAAAAAGACATGAACTGCACAGAATTTGTCCATTGTGCTGGACTCTCTCTGATCTATTGTTGCCACACTTTGAACAGACCTCCTTGGACTTCTGATCTCATGAACATTTCTCAAATATTTGCCTTCCATATGGAGTAACTAATAAAACTATTCAAACATGACAGAGGGCTAAAAGCCCACTGAGCTACTCAGGGGGCTTTTTCAGGGATCCCCATGGACCTCCTTCTCTAATTCTGGATAAAACTCTGTAACTTGTCATCATGAACAGCCAATCTCCTGACCCTGGACAGATCCCAGCCACCTCTGGAGCCCTGGGCTAAGGAGCGACTTCCCTGAGGCATACAACTCCTACCTCCCCTCCCAGATCCCATCCTCAGTCCCCTCCTCTAGCTAGTTCATCTTTGCTCAGGTCTTTCACCTCAAAGGCATTAGTGGAGCCCCTCCTCCATCCTTCCCCAGTGGACACAGATGGTAGAAGGAAAACAAATGGAGCCCTGTAGAAAGGCCTCACATGGCCCAAGGGCTGATGGGCATCTGAGATAGAGCTGGGGTCCAGATTGGGGGCAAGGTGAGGCAAGTGCATGTAACTGACTATGGTGGTTTGTATCTATGTACCTCCAGAAAAGCATGTTAATAAACTTAATCCACTATGTGGGTCTACTGGTGAGCTTACATCAGTTAAGGTGTGGCCCAGCTGAATCAAAAAGTGCCTTAATCCTATTACTGACAGCCTTATAGGGATGGTCACAGAGAAAGAGAAATCCAGAGGTCACAGCCAGAAGTGGAAAGTCAATAGAAGCTGGAAAAGAAAGGAAAAGTTGGGAAAGGTTGCCATGTACATTGTCATGTGACAGAAAAGCCAAAGATGTAGGATCCCCAGCAGCCAGCTCCAGAATGCAACAGTCTTTGGGAGAAAGCATTACTTTGATGACAACTTCATTGTGGACTTCTCCTCATAAAGAAACATGAGTCTATAAATTCCTATTGTTTAAGCCAACCCATTGCCTGGTATTTCCTTTGACAGCCAGTAAACAAACACTGACCAACCTTTTGTACACATCCCAGTGCTTGGGCAGTCAGAAGAAAATCTCAAAGAGGGAATTCTACAAACAAGGAGGGAATGATCTTGGAAGAACAAGGAAGTTAGTGGATAATCAGGGGAAAAAAAACTACTCCTCATGTTTGCTGGTCCCTGGAATGAAGACCAGCTCCCTTCATCCCAGCCTGAAGACCACATTGACCATCCCCACTCACAGACATGGGCACCCAGTCAGCCTCATGATAAATATAGACAAACATGAACCCACAATGCTCAAAGAAAAGGGACAGTTAAAAGTTCAACAGGAAGACTGCAAATCATTTCCAGAGGAGCAAGGCCCCATCCCCTTCCTGTTTCTGACCCTGTGTCTTCTCAATACACTGCAGGTCCAGAACCCAGACTTAACAGGATTCCTTCAGACACTGAAATGTTTTTCAAAAGTTCCAATTAGCATCCTCTGAGGAACATAAGGAAATATTGTATCCATAAAAAGGTAATGCATTAGTTTCCTGGCTGCCAAAACAAATACCCTAAAGTGGGTGCTCTTAATGAATTTACTGGCTCATTATTTCAGAGGATAGAAGACTACTTCCTGTCAGGATCCATATATATTCTGGCTGGCTGGCAATCTTTAGGGTTCCTTGGCTTTTTCATCATGTGGCATGCACATGTCAGCATCTTCTCTTTTCAGTTCTGGGTTCCATTAACTTTCAGTTTCTGGCTGCTCCAGGTGGCTTCTTCTTTGTCTCCATTTTCTGTTGTTCCTAAGAACTTCATCCTATTGGATCAATTTCCACTCTCATTCAGTTTGGGCACACTTTAACTAATAA
>PVKH010037199.1:0-11496 GCA_004027955.1 Chaetophractus vellerosus | reverse complement strand
TAGGGGGTAGTTACAAGACTTTGTAGGTGGTGGTGTGTTCTGTATCAAGAGGCACAAAATTTCTGGTTGTCTCTTTGTGTCATTAGCAGCCATAGATGCTCAATGCTTACATTGTTAATATATTATAAGTTGCAAAATGATGATTCTCTAATTCTGTCATTCCTTCTTCATTTATTTATGGAAATAGGTCTATAAAGGGAAACTTCCGCATATCAGTTACCCAGTTACTCAGTGGTACAGTTCATATAGAAAAGTCAGGTTAAATACTTAAAACTTTTTCTTTTCTTTCTTTTTTTTGAGGTTCTACAGTCGGGCCTTGAACCCTGGACCTTGTATGTGGGAAGCCAATGCTCAACCACTGAGCTACACCGGCTCCCCTGAGTTGTTTTTTTTTTCATTTGTTTTGCTTGTTTGTTTTGTTTTTGTTTTTTGGAATTACTGGGGATTGAACCTGGGACCTTGTATGTGGGAAGCAGGTGCTCAATGCTTGAGCTACATCTGCTCTCCTCTTTTTCTTTTTAATAGTAAACTTCATTTTTAAAGAAGTTTTAGATTACCAAAAAGTTACATTGAAAGTATAGGGGATTTCCAAATAACCCACTCCTCCCCCTCCTACATTTTCTGCTATTAATAGCATCTTACGTTATTGTGGTAAATGTACCACAATAACGCAATGCTCCCATATTGATGAACCAATATGGGAGCATTGCTTCTAGTCAAGGTCTGTAGTTTACATTATGGTTTACACTTTGTACTGTACAGTTTTATAGGTTTTGACAAAATGTGTAGAGGCTTGTATCTGCCATTGCAGTATCATGCAGAACAATTCCAGTGCCCTATGTTCCACCTATTCTTTCCTCCCCTTCCCCTCAGAACCTCTGTCAACCACTATCTTTATATCAATGCTGCAAGTTCTTCTGTTACTTCAATAATAATAAGCCTAGTTTGGCCCATGGTTGCATCCCCCCCTTATGTTTGTTCATTCCTCAATATTGAGGCTTTAGGGATTATGATGACTACTTGCTTCTTGTTGGGAGGAGACTTGGATCTTATGGGGCAGATGGAAGGAACTTGTTTGCTTGCAGTTGTAGATACTCTTTGTTTTGGGGGATGTGAATTGTCCATCATCATCATTTTGTTAGTTGTCCTCGACAAGACCAATGAACTGGTGAGTAGGTATTGGCCGCAACTCTGCTGCAATTCAGGGCTCAGCTGGCATATGAACAGACCGAAGATTTAAGTTTCTGGGACATATATTTAATGGGTATAGTGTTAATTATAGGTTCAAATAAAAGGGGTAGAAGAATCATGAGTAGGGAAATTATAAATGAGTCTAACTCTGTTATGTTGTGGAAACAGATTATCATTTATTCCAGGATAAGACCCACTGATGGGGTGCTGATTTCATGAGGCTGTGTCTCTTGCCTATAGTGTCCAGACAGTTCTAGGGACCTCAACAGCACCCCTGTTTGAGGCTTTGTTTTCTGTGGCAGTTAATGAGATCTTCCTGAGACGTACATAAGTGTGACCTTTGAAATGACCTCCCAACTCACTTTGAAATCTCATAGCCATAAAAACTCTTTTGTATTTAATATTTCCCCCTTTTGGTTCAAGGTCATTTTCCAGATGCATCTCTGGTTAACGCTTGGTAGTAATCCCACCACAGTGCCAGGGAGGCTCATACCCAGGGGTCATGTCCCATGTTGGGGGGAAGGTGGTGAGTTTGTTTGCTGAGTTTAGCTTAGAGAGAAGCCACATTTGAGTAACAAGGAGGTTTTCATGAAGTAACTCTTAGGCATTAGTTGTTATTAAGCTAAATTTCAATTTTACAAGAATAACTTTAACCTTTTTTCTTTACCAATTTTCAAAAGAAATTTGGTATCCTTTGTGTCCTCCAAAGGTGACTAATTAGCTTTTATTTTGTAGCATTATGAACTAATGGATTGAGGCATATTTGATAAGTTTTAATCCATTGCAGATACTATCCTTGTTTCCTAATCTTTGAAATTAGGGGATTGAATGAGATGACCTTTAACTAAGGTCAATTCAGTTAAAAAATTTTTTTTTTAATTCTCTGACTTATTTTGTATTTGTCATGTGTAAGGCCATAAGCCTCTTGTTACTGAGGCCATAAAGAAGGAAAGTATAGTCTCAATTCTCTAGGAATTTGAATTGTCATTGGGGTTACAAGATGTGCATGTAAAAAATTAAACAATAATTACACTAGTAATGGTAATAATGACAGTAATAACCAATATTTATCAAATGCTTAATGTATGCCAGTGTCTTAGTTTGCCACAGGGTTGCCGATGCAAAGTACTAGAAATGGATTGGCTTTTATAATGGGAAATTTATTAGGGTAAAAGCTTACAGTTCTGAGGCCGTGAAATGTTCACATCAAGGCGCATCAGAGATGCTTTCTTACCAAAGTCAGTTACTGTTGATCCTAGCATCCTGCCATGTGTCAATCAAGCAAGATGGCAGGGCTCATCCAACCTTGAACTGCTCTGTTGGCTCAGCCTCTTGGGGACTTCATGCTTAAGTGATCCTTGAGTCCTCTCTCACATGGAAGGATAAAAAATGGCTGTTCCCTTTTCCTGTGTATGTGAGTCTGTCTCTCTTTGTCTCCTTTTTATCAGACCCAGCAAGAGGGCAGAGATTCAACCTGAGTCATGCCTCATTTATGTAGTCCAGTCAAAAGCATCTCACACCCGCAAGAATGGATTAGTTCAAAAGCACAATCTTGTTCTTTTTGGGATTCATAAGAGAACCTCAAACTGTCACAGCCAGCCTTGATTCTAAATTCTCTGGGTCTTGATTTATCTCATTTAATTCTCACAGCGACATTATGAGGTAGGTACTATTAATATCGCTATTTTAAGATGGGGAAACTGAGAAACAGTGGTTAGGTAACTTGTCTAATGTTACACAATTAGCAAGTGAAAAGTTGGGATTTGCAGTCTAACTCCAGAGCCCAGGTACTTAACTATTAAGCAGAGGCATTTCCCAACAGAAGAGCAGTTTATGAAGAAAGGTTTTATGCTTACTGACAGTCGTTAACAAAGAGATTAAGAGGAATTTCTTTTAAAAAAGGAAAATTTTGTGGGGTCCAAACAATTCTTTTTCCTTGTTGAAGGTATTTTACCAGTTGCAAAAAAATGTTTTTAGAATGATTGATGAGCATATGTCAGACAATAATAATGCTGAGTATTCTAGGTATTACTGTCTGGATTTATTCTGCCAAAATGACTTCTAAAAATTAGGCTCTCAGAATGTCTACCTAGCCTTCATTTATTTCCTCCCCCACCCCTCATTTATTTATTCACAGTGTTATGCAGCCATCACTACAATAAATTTTAGAACTCCAAAAAACAAGCCTGTACCCATTAGCATTCACATTCCCATTTCTCCTCAATCTTCCTCCTCCCTCCCAATCTGCCTCCTAGGCAGCCACTGCCTTCTGCCTCTAGATTTGCCTATTCTGGACATTTCTTGTAAATGGAATCATATGATGTATGGGCTTTTGTGACTGGCTTCTTTCTTAGCATGATGTTTTCAAGGCTCATTCATGTTAACGTGTAACAGTACTTTATTCCTTTTTTTTTTAATTTTTCTTGAGGTATATCATTCATATAAACATACCTAAACAATGTATATAGTAAAAGTTGTGAACTTAAAAAACAAACATGTATAACATTATACAGGGGACCCATACATTACCCTGCCACCAACATCTGGCATTGTTGTGAAACATTTGTTACAAATTATGAAAGGATATTGTCAAAAAACTACTACTAACAGTAGTTCATATCTTATATTTGTTGTATTTTTTTCCTGAACCAGCCTATTATTTTTTAAAAATATATTTTTATTACAAAAGTTGTAAATTTACAAAACAGTCATGCACATGTATAGAAGTCCCATGCAACACCCCTTCACCAACACACCACACTATGGTAGAACATTTGTTACAGATTATATGAGACAATGTCCTCAGACTATTACCACTAACCATGTCAATAGTGTACATTTGGCATACCTTTTCCCTGCCTTCCTCCACATTATCAACACAGTATGTCTTTGGCATTGATGCAAGAATATTACAGTATTGTTGTTAACCACAGTCCATAGGTCACATCAATTGTACTTTTCCCACCTCCTTGCAATAGTGACTTAACATCTGCTCTAGCTCACAGAGGGAGTCTTGCATCTGTACCATCAACCACAATTCTCATCTACCTCTAGGTTCACTGTGTTATTCAGTCCCTAGATTATTCTCTAGTTTTCTTTCAATTGACATTTACATCCCTAGACTACTCTTTTCAGCTACAATCCCATTCATAGAATGAGTTTGGTAGTATTCCTTGTTCAGTTTTTTGGAAGAGCTTGAGTAAGATTGGTATTAAAGCTTCTTTGAATGCTTGGTAGAACTTACCTGTGAAACCATCTGGACCTGGGCTTTTCATTTTGGGGATTTGATGACTGTTTCAATCTCTTTACTTGTGATTGGTTTGTTGAGGTCTTCTGTTTCTTCTAGGGTCAGTGTAGGTTGTTTGTATGTTCCTAGGAATTTTTCCATTTCATGTACCTTGTCTAGTTTGTTGGTGTACACATGTTCATAGTACCCTCTTATCTTTTTTATTTCTGATGGGGTCATAGGAATGCCCCCATTTTCATTTTTTAATATCATTTATTTGCATCTTTTCTCGTTTTTCTTTGTCAGTATAGCTAAGGGTTTGTCAATTTTGTTAATTTTCTTGAAGAACCAACTTTAATCTTTTTAGCCATCTCCTTCAATGTATTAAGGAGATCTGTTTGAACATTTATGATTAGTTGTCTCAACTCCTTTATGTCATCTGGAGGCTTATCTTGTTCCTTTAACTGGGCCATACCTTCTTGTTTCTTGGTATGGATTGTAATTTTTTGTTGGTGTCTTGGCATCTGGCTTACTAGACATATTTATTCTAGATGCAATTTCTCTCTTTAGTTTAGGGCTTTCTTGCCTTTTCTTCCTTGCTGGTTGTGTAGTAGGAGCCAAGGATATAGCTGGTGCTTTTAGCTGTGGAGGCTGAAGCTGCCCACGTTGCCTCAGGAACCACTGGAGGTTCTCCCACCTTTCTCCTCTGCCAGGGGTAGGGACAGAGCCACAGCTGTGTGTAATAATCGAAGTTGTACAGGCCAAGACCGTCTAGTTGCCCAGAGAGACTGATAAAGCCTCACACCCCTTCCTCCCCTGCCAGGGGTGGGGATGGACCCTCTGGACTGCCCGACAGTCTAATCCATGTGGTCTGAATGTACCTGCAGTTGCCCTAAAAGACTGAGGGAGTACTGTCCCTTCTTCCCCTCAGCGGGAATATAACTACCAACGCCCAACAGTTTGGTCTGTGTAGGCGAAAGTGCCTGCCATTCCCTGGAGAGCCTGAGGAAATACCAACCCCTTCCTATTCCATTTGGGGGTGGGGGTAGATCCACAGGTGTCCAGCAGTCCAGTCTGTGCAGGCCAAAAGTGCCTGCAGTTGCCCAGAGAGGCTGAGGATACACCAGCCCCTTCGTATCCTATGGGGAGTTGGGGGTGGATCCACAAGCACCCACAGTTCAGTCCCTGTAGGGTAAAAGTACCTGCCATTGTCTGGGGGGGGGGGTGGTGGTGCAAGAAACACCCCCCCCTCCTGTCTTATTGGGGGATCAGGGTGGATTCACAAGCACCCAACAATTCAGTCCATACAGGCCGGAAGTACCTGCCATTGCCCAGAAAGTCTGTGGAAACACCAGCCCCCTCCTTTCCTATTGGGGGTGTGGATGGATCCACAAGTACCCACCAGTCCAGGCTGTGCAGGCCGAAAGTGCCTGCCATTACTTGGAGAGGCTAAGGAAACACAGCTCCCCTCCTGTCCTACTTGGGAGCAGGGATGGAGTGACAAGTGTCCAATTATTAAATCTGTGTGGGCTGAAAGCACCTGCAGTTACCCGGAGAGGCTGGGGAAGGACAGTCCTCCTCCAATCCTATCGGGGGTAGGGGTGGAGCCACAGGCACCCAACAGTCAAGTTTGTGTAGGCCAAAAGTGCCTGCAGTTGCTCTGAGAAGCTGAGGAAACACCAGCCCCTTCCTATCCTGTGGGGGGTGAAGCAGAGGTGGAGATGGAACGAAGGCGCTCAACAAATCCGTTTGTGTGGGCTGAAAGTGCCTCCAGTTGCCGGGAGAGGCTGAGGAAACACAGCTCCTCTCCTATCCTATTGGAGTGTGGGGATGGAACTACAGGTGCCCAAGTATCCAGTCTGTGCAGGCTGAAAGCCCCTGCAATTTCCCAGAGATGCTAAAGAAACCCCAGCTTCCTCCTATCCTATTGGGATAGAGGAATAGAGATGGAATTGAAGGTGCTCAACAGCCAGTTTGTGTGGGCTGAAAGTGCCTGCAGTTGCTCAGAGAGGCTAAGGAAACACAGCTCCTCTCCTGTCCTATTGAGGTGTGGGGATGGAGCCCAAGGTATCCACTATTCTGTCTGTGTCGGCTGAAAGCACCAGCAGTTATCCAGAGAGTCTGGTGCAGGTCCCCCTAGCTTCCTTCCTGCCGGAAATGGGGCTGGAGCTTAGGCTAGAGCAGCATGCAATCCGATCTGGATGGAAAGAAGCCAGTCCCTACTAGCACTGTGATTTTCAGTCAGCTCTGCTTCCCCTCTTGCCTGTGGTGGAGTTAAAATGACGGATACTGGCCTCTTTCCAACTTGGACAGGTTCAAACTTTAGCTGTTCTTAGGATTATACTTTAGCCAGCTGGATTTACTAATCAGTAGCTGAAGTTGGTGCCCAGCCGTCTCTTCCTTCCCCATTTTTGGGAAATGGAGCTTCCAACTCCAGCCACAGAACAGCTCCCCAGGCAGCTTGTGCCGCCAGTGGAGGATGGGCACTGGTCTCTGCAGTGTAGAGTGCTCTGTTCACAAATCTTCTTTGCAGATGAGCAGTCTCCTCCTTCCATACTTTCAAGGATATAGCAAGATGCCCTTCTGGTCTCCTGGGGCCCCCAAACAGGTGCTTTAGATAGTTCTGGGTGATTACTAACTGCCTTGTAGGATGAGCTGACTCTTGGAGCTTCTTATGCTGCTGCCATCTTGCCCCTCCTTCTCTTCAATCCTTTTTATTGCTGAATAACATTTGCATTTTATGGATATGCCACATTTTATTTATCCATTTATCAGTTAATGGACATTTGAGTTTTTTCTCTTTTTTGCGATTATGAATAATGCTGCCTTGGATATTTGTATACATATTTGTTTGTTTTTTAAGATTTATTTTTTATTTATTACATACCCCCCCCTTCTGCTTGTTCTTGCTGTGTTCATTTTTTCTTTCTTCTGTGTCTGCTTGTCTCCTCACCTCGCGGTGGCCTGCCTGCTCGTGGCGGCTTGCCCTGCCCACGGGGGCTTGCCCTTCCCGTGGTGGCTTGCCTTCTCAAGGTGGTCTTCCCACTTGAGGAGGCCCTGGAAACCGAACCTGGGGCCTCCTATGTGGTAAACCGGCGCCCTACCAACTGGGCTACAGCCGGCCCCCTACATGTTTTTATATGGACATATGTTTTCATTTCTTTTGGGTGAAATGGTTGTATCATATGGTAATTGACAGACTGTTCTCCAAAGTGGCTGCATATTTTACATTTCCACCAGCAATATATGAAGGTTCCAATTTCTCTACATCTTGTCAACGCTTTTATTATATGTCTTTTTAATTATAGCCATCCTGGTGGGGGTGAAATGGTATCTTAGGTATGGAGTGGTGTCTCATTGTGGTTCTGATTTGCATTTTCCTGATGATTAGTTTATTAGTCAGTTTTGTCTTAGAGAATCAGAACTGACAGAAGGGGTGTGTGTGTGTGTGTGTGTGTGTGTGTAATGTATAATAGGAGATTTTTTATAGGAATTGGCTCATGTGACTGTGGGGATGAGCAAGTCTAAATTCAGTAAGCAGGCTGCAAGCTGGGAACTCCAATGAAGGTTTTCCCTAAATTCCCCAAGAGAAGCTGGCTGGCTAAAGTAGAGATGGAAATTCTCCCTTCTGACTGCTGAAATCATCACTTCTCTTTTTAAAGCCCTCAAGTGATGGGATAAGATTTCCGTCATTTTTTAAGACAATCTCCTTAATTGATTGTAGATGTAGATCTACTCATCCACTGATGCAATCAATTTACTGATGATTTACATCCATGAAATATCCTCACAGTAACAATCAGGCCAGTACCTGGTTGACCAAATAACCAGACTGCATAATCTGGGCAAGTTAACAAATGAACTTAACCATCACAGTCCATCCCTTGTATACTTGGCATCTATATACATATCCTTAAACCATACTTAATCTCTAAATAAAAACAATAACAGTCGTATTTTTGCCTAACAGTACTCAACTGTCCTGCATACAACTAAAATGCACTAACTCTCCCAGCATAGGGTACAAGTCCTTGGGTAATATTCACTCTTAAGCTATATATCCTATAACTTAAACACTACAGCATGAAACTAATACATGTCATATGTTAAGGAGATAAAATAGGAATGAAAACAAGGATATTTGCTTTATGTATTTATACAGATATACTCATAAGAAAATAAAGAAGAAATATTCTTAACCATTACAGTTCTTGTTTCTGTAATTGGCCACATGATCATAACTCATATTTATAACTACCTTCTGCCATTACCCATTCCATATTCCCTTTACCTTTAGCAAGTCCTCAGCTGGCTGTGGTTCTTTGCTTGGTGGGGTGACCCAAACCTTCATTCCTGAAGTTTCTGGGCCATTGGTAGTCCTGTCTGGATTGGATTGTTCCCATTTTCCATTGACATAAATCAAAGGCCATGGTAGTCTAAGAGATACCTAGAGGGGGTCCTATATTCCAGGCAAACCCTTCTTTACCTCCATTGTATAGTTGTAGTCCTCTTTCTCCTTGATAGTTAGGGTCAGTCACCTCAGCCAGTAGAGTAATTCCCTTCTTTGCCTGTTGATTCAGAGATATGAAGAGTGCAAAGTGGTTGGATGGCGTTCTTAAATTCCGCTTCAATGTAATCATTGTACCTCCTGGTGAAAGTACTCCTCCTTTTAGAACTAAGACCTGTGGAACAGCAGAGCTAAGGTTGCAGGGGCATGAAGCAAAATTTCCCTAGTGGATCACTTGGGATAATAGTGAGTGGAGCCACTCCCATTTCCATCCCTTGATTCTTGGACCTGTGAATCCTGGCTATGGGAAAAACAGCATCATAAAGTGGACACTGATTTAGAACATATATAGTGCCCTGGAGAACACTGCTGCGGCCCTGTAAGGTATTGCCACCCAATTGGTGCTGTAATTGAGTCTTCAAAGGGCCATTCCACCATTCTATCAATTTAGGTGCTTCGGGATGATGGTGAACATGTAAGACTAGTGAAATTCCATGAGCATGTGCCCATTCCTGTACTTCATTTGCTGAAATGAGTTCCTTGATCAGAAGCAATTATGTGTGGAATAACATGATGGTGGGTAAGGCATTCTGGAAGTCCACGGATGGTAGTTTTGGCAGAAGCATTGCATGCAAGGAAGGCAAACCCACATCTGGAGTATGTGTCTATTCTAGTTAGAATAAAATGCTGCCCCTTCCATGATGGAAATGGTCCAGTGAGTCAAGCTGCCACCAGGTAGCAGGCTGATCACCTTAGGGAATGATGTCATATTAGGGACTGAGTGTTAATCTCTGAGGCGGGCAGATTGGACACTCTGCAGTAGCTGTAGCCAGGTCAGCCTTGGTGAGTGGAAGTCCATGTTGCAGAGCCTTTCTATAACCTCCATCCCTACCACCAGGGCCACTTTGTTCATGAACTCATTGGGCACTGACAGGAATACCTGGGGAACGAGGCTGACTGGTATCTACAGAACAGGTCATCTTATCCACTTTACCTAAAATCTTCCTCTCTTGAAGTCACCCACTGGTGAACATTCACATGGGGCACAAATATCTTCATGTTTTTTTGCTCACTCTGAAAGGTCTGTCCACATACCTTTCTCTTAGACCTCTTTGTCACAATTTTCCAATCATGATCCACTAATTCCTCTATTAGGAATATATGCAGAAGAACTGAAAACTGTGACATGAACAGACATCTGCACACTGATGTTCATATCAGCATTATTCACAATTGCCAAAAGATGGAAACAACCCAAGTGTCTATCAACCAATGAATGGATAAATAAAATGTGCTATATACATATGATGGAATACTATGCTGCAGTAAGAAGAAATGAAATTGGGACATATGATAAAATGAATGAATCTTTTTTTTTTTTAATTAATTAATCAGTTTCTTTCCACCCCCTTGTTGTTTGCTCTTGCTGTGTCTGTTCGTCTTCTTGTTTCTTTAGGAGGCAATGAAAACCAAACCTAGGACCTCCGATATGGGAGGAGGCACCTAATCTCTTGAACCACCTCCATTCCCTGTTTTGTTGTATCTCCCATTGTGTTTTTCTTCTTGTGTCTCTTGTTGCATCAGCTTGCCGTTGCTCCAGTTTGCTGTCTTGCTCATCCTCTTTAGGAGGCACTGGGAACTTCCACTCCCTCCTTTGTTGTGTTTCATTGTGTTTTTCTTCTTGTGTCTCTTGTTGCATCAGCTTGCTGCACCTGCCCGTCGCACCAGCTCACTGTCTTCTTTAGGAGGCACTGGGAACCGAACCACGGACCTCCCATTTGGTAGGCCGGAGCTCAATTGCTTGAGCCACATCCGCTTCCCAACATGGATAAATTTTGAAGACAGTATGCTAAGTGAAATAAGCCAGGCACAAAAGAACAACTATTGCATGGTCTCACTAATATGAACTAAATATGAAGAATAAACTCATGGAGTTAAAACCTACAGTATAGGTTATTAGAAGATAAGAGGAGAGCTGAGGGCTACTGATGCTTAATATATGTAGAGCTTTTAATTAACTTGCCTGTAAATGTATGGAAATGAATAGAGTTGATGGTAACATATTATAGTGAGTAGCAGCTGGTTTATAAATAGGATTGTGGCTGAAAAGGGTATTCTAGGAATATAAATGTCAATTGAAAGAAAACTAGAGCATAATATAGGGACTGAATAACAGTGAACCAGAGGTGGATGAGAATTGTGGTTAATAGTACAAATGCAAAAATGTCCTTTTCTGAGGCCCGGCTAGATAGCTCAGTGGATAAAGAGCACGCTGGGGTACCACATGGGAGGCCCCGGGTTCGGTTCCCGGGGACCTCTCCAAGCGGGCAGACGGCCTTGAGAAAGGCAAGCCGCCATGGGCGGGGCAGAGCCGCCGTGGACAAGGCAAAAAGCCGCCACGGGCAGGGCGGAGCCCCCACGGGCATGGCAAAGTCACCCGTGAAAAAGTGGAGCTGCCGTCTGCGAACCACCGCGAAAGCCGGGCAGCCTGCAAAAAACATGGAGGACTGCTGCCCGCAAAACATGGAGCAGAGCCGCCCGTGAAAACGGAATGGAGCCACCCTCGAACGGA
>PVKH010037198.1:0-11488 GCA_004027955.1 Chaetophractus vellerosus | reverse complement strand
CATGCCCTTCATCAACACTGGGACTTTCCAGGAGGTGTGACAAGTCACGTTCTATAATTACAAGTGAGATCATTTGCCAGTGGGGCAACCCCTTCTCCACCATTGAATATGAGTGCAAGCCCAAAGAGACACGCAATCTCACGTGGGTGAACAAGGAATCCTTCCTCTGAAAGTATCTCTCTCTGATGTTGCTGGACAGTCTCCTCAGAAATCAACTTGTAGATAAACCAGCACAAGCCTCAACCAAGGTGCAGTGCCTGGTTGCTGTTTCCCATGTGGTCCTGATGAGCTACAGGCCCCTAGTATTTTGAAAGTGTAATTCCCCTCCTCTGCAACGTCCTGACACATGAGAGACTGTGGTGCATTAGCCCTGAAAAGACCCTTTCCTGTATTTTGTGTTGGTCCTCTGCATCTGAATATTCTTGGTCACACTAGCGACCACTTATGGCCGGAGATAATTGGAAATGCCAGATGTGTCCTAAATATGATGGCTCCATGGAATGACTGGTGGTTTGTTTCCAAGTTGAGTGATTCTCCCTTTTTTCATTAAGTGTTAAATAAAAACATTCTCCCATGTGTAATATGGTAATATGTGACTTCCAGTTACTTTTAAAGCAGGCTTTGTGAAAATGTAATACAAACAGCAGTGAATGGGACTCAAATGGGACTAGAAACTATTTTTTCATGAAGGGATGATGATAAAATAAAAGTACAAATATTTAAGTATTTATAAACTATTGAAACTCTTTCAAGTAACTTAAGGTACTGGGCTTATAGCCTAGTGGAAATGGGGAAACATATTGTTGTAGACCCGTTAAAACAAATGAGTTGACAGAAGTTGCAACGTTTCCCCATTGGCAAGCCACTATAGCATTCGAACATGCATATCGATGGCATCCTTACATTTCCCTTTACTTGAACTTTGTAAAACTGTGTGTGGAGCTGTAATTGACTTGGTATTTCTTAATAAGGGCATTGAAAAGCAAAAAAAAAAAAAAAAAAAAATTAAATATAGAGTTACCATATGATCCAGCAATTCTACTCCTAGATATATATCCGGAAGAATTGAAAACAGGTATACAAACAAGAAGTTGTACACAAATGTTCCTAACAACATTATTCATAATAGCAAAAAATGTAGGAATAACCCAAATGTCCATTTCCTGATGACTAGATAAACAAAATATGGTTTTATCTAGACAGTGGAATAATATTCAGCCATACAAAAGAAAGTACTGATACATACTACTACATGGACAGATCTTGAAAACATTAAGCTAAGTGAAAGAAACTAGACACTAGAGGCCACATATTATTTGATTCAATTTATGTGAAATGTCTGGAAGAGGCAAAACCATAGAGACAGAAAATACATTAGTGTTTGCCAGGACTTGAGGGGATGTGGGGAATAGGGAGTGACTGCTAATGAATACCTTTCTTTTTGGAGTGATGGAAATGTTCTAAAGTTAGATGGTAGTGACGCTTGTATAGTTTGTGAATATACCAAAAACCACTGTACTGTATGCTTTTTTAAAAGGGTGAATTTTATGGCATGTGAATTATATCTCAATAAAAATATTTTTAAAAACATTCTAATAAATTGAACTAGTCTAAAGCTCTGAATTATAATATCAGAGTGATGAATCATGATTTTTTAAAAAGAAAGTGTATTTAATCATATTGATCTTATTAGCAAAAGCAGGTTTTTCTACTATTAGTAAATTTTAAAAAAGTATTTTTAAGATAGTTGATCTTTATTTTATCCTTTAAATTTTAATTCTGGCCTTTTCCATAATATGCATGTAATATTAAGGTAGTAGTGCAAGGACATGAGTTCTAAATAAATAAATATGCATATTTTTGAGATTTATGTATAAGGTTTTTTATTGATTGGGGCACAATCAGCAAACGTTAGAGACCACTACTTCAATGACTTGTTATATAGCAGTCAGGGAGGGAAAAAAAATCTCAGAGAAATTGATATAACCCCACTGGAAAATTCTCTGAAGTTATACACAATTTATGAATTTTAATTCACTTCCATTCTTGATCATGTGGTGGCAACTTGCTACTAATCCAATTTCCATTCTATGTTGCTCCATAGAAGAAGTAGCAACTTATATATTAAAAATGCATCCTTTGTGAATAATAAGGTTATAGTCTTTTCTTCAGTCATATCCCTGACTGCTAGCCAGGCACTGGCACGCTCTGCCAATTCAAGTGGTACCGCAGACGTCGTCTGGACCGGCATCCAATATCTTTTCCCAGCTTGCCCTGGAAAAAGACAGTGGAGTCCCTGTAGTCTGTGAGCTGTCTGTTCAAATATTTGCCCAACCTCATTATCCAGAACACTCTATAAATGAAGTCTTCTATATAGTACTGAGTCTGTGAAGGGGCAGGATACTCCCTTAAAGGTGACAGAGCAAAATAGAAATATCTGTCTAGCAAAGCTTGGAAAATACAGTTGCCAGGTTGCTATTGGTTTAGAGAGAACGCATGAGCAAATGTGCTGGCTACAACCTTCTGTTCCCGAAACCCTGCTGTGATTACTTTTCCACAAGAGCCAAAAGCTGAGGGGAAAGCTTTCCCCTTTGCTGGCAATACCTGCCCACTAGCTGTTCTTCAGAATCTGCTTTATACTTTACCATGCTGAGAGCCTGGCTGCGCTTGCCTCCCTGCAGTGCCAGCCAGTAGGCCTGAAGATCAAATGACCTTCTTTTTAGCAATGTGATATTGTGGAAAGCACACCCCAATATCACTGTTTGAATTCAGGTCCTCTACTTACTGGGTATGTGGCCTTGGGGAAGTCACTCAACTTCTCTGATCCTTGGTTTTCTTACCTGTAAAATGGAGATAATGATAACACTGTATATGATCATGTAACTACTACATACGGCTGTTGTGCAGCTTAAATAAGGAAACATTTCAAAACAGCACAATGCCTGGCATGCACTCAAGAAATGTTAGATTTCTTTTTTGGAGTGGCTCCTCTTTACTATCCCCAAACCACTATGGCTAAAGTGTTGATGTAGCTCACCCAAATGACAAACAGTCTTACACCTGTCTTCTTGGTAAGAAACTTTGACTTTACTTGGATGGTGTTGGAGCCTAGATTCCTGTGGTGGTTTTTAGCTGTTATGTATCCCAGAAAGTCATGTTCTTAAACTTAATCCATTCCTGTGGGTGTGAACCCATTGTAAGTAGGACCTTTTGATGTGGTTACTTCAGTTACGGTGAAGTAACTCCTCAATCAGGATGGGTCTTAATCCTATTACTGGAGTCCTTTCTAAGCATAATGAAATTCAGACAGACAGAGAGAGAAAGTCACAAAAGGAGCAGCAAGAAATTCAGTGGAACCCAGAAGAGAAGGGAGAGGCCAGAAGAGGCCTCCATGTGCCTTGCCATGTGACAAGCGAGGGACTAAGGATCACCAGCAGCCAGTCCCTGAAGGCCAGCCTTCAGAGAGAAAATATTGCCTTGATAATGCCTTGATTTGGACTTTCTTATAGCCTCAAAACTAAGAGCTAATCAATTCTCATTGTTTAAGCCAACCCATTGCATGGTATTTGCTTGAGGAGCCAAGGCAACCAAAACAATTCCTCTGAAGCCAGAGCCTGAGACAAGACTAGTGTCTTGGGGTGGTTTATTTGGAAGCAGGAGCAAGAATGAGGGACTGAGAAGTGTGGGGCAGAGAAGGAGGAAAAGCCAGCTTAAGGGTGCATTATCAATGTCACTGCCATGGGCAATGGAGCTGGGTTCTGCCACAAGTTTCTAAGAAGTGTGCAGAATATCTCTGAAGAACAGGATGCAGAAGCTTTTCTCCACTGGTTCCCATCCTCCACTGGTCAGAGGTTGGGGGTGCATGCCCCTCACTCTTCTAAGCTGTGACAACGTCTGTAGCTTCAGAGAATCCCAGGACTGAAAGCAAGGACATGTGCTTGAGGTGAAAGGCTTTCAGTGAGAAGTGAGGCTGGCCACTCCAGTCGGGACTGGCTAGGTAATTTGCAAACCCCAATACAAAATGAAAATGCAGCACTCCTTATTCAAGACAGCGACAACAGAACATTAAACTCAATGGAGGGCCCATCTGAACATTGCACCCTGTGAATTACACAGGTCACATGTCACATGCCTCATGAAGCTGGCCCTCACCCCAGCTGAGGCTACAATTAGAGGTGAAGCCCAGAAAATGTGAATGGAGACACCGCAGTAGTCGGACACAAGTGGCAATGTGCCCAACCTAAGAGACTGAACCAAAATTTGGTCCAGGCTGATTATGGCAATCTCATTCCCCTTCTACAGTTATTGGTTTAGGGATGGTCATGTTCTGGCCAATGCGCTATAAGGGGAAGTCCAGTGGGGGCAATGGACAGAGAAAGGCAAGGAAAGCAAGTCTTTTTGATCTCTTGTTTCTGCACAACGTACTGTCCTAGGAGGAAATAACGCTGGGAGTTGCAGCAGTCATCTTGTAGCTACGAGAAGGAGACACTGCTGCCACGCTGGTGCTGGTGGAACAGAAAGAAAGGAGGTCTGAGTTTTCTCGTCCTTGCTGAAGCTCTTCCTAAGATTTGTGAACTAACTCGTATCCTTCATACATATATATATATGTCTATGTATCTATATCTACTACCACTTGCCACCAAGGAATCAAAGAACCCAAATTTCAAACATAAAATTTAAAGGAAATAGAAACTCTAAATACAAATATCACCTTTTAGCTGCTTATAAATCAACTCTCTTACTTTCACATATTCTCTCATATTAATTGAGAGCCTAGATAGTAGATTGATTGCAAAACTGGCTCCAGTTAGTCACCCTTCCCTGTTTCCATGAACTTTGTAGTGTGATTTTGCAGCTTCTCCTATGAAGAGGTGGTCTATTTCTCCACCCACTTGAACGTGGGCTGGCCCTGTGACTTGCTATGGACAACAGAATGTAGTCAAGCCATAATGTATTGGTCCCAAGCCTAGGTCTGAAGAGGCTTTGCCTACTTCTGGTCTCTCTTGGAACCTTGGAAATGCCATGTGAACATGCCCAGCTGAAAAATTGGAAGAGCTGTCTATAAATGCACCATAGATGACTGAAAATGCATGACTCAGATCAGCCATGACTGAAAGAATCACTTAGACAATCAGTAGACTCTTGAGCAATAATAAATGGTATTGCTTTAGCTTGCTGAGTTTTGGGATAGTTTGTTATACAATAGCTAATTGATACAGCCTATAAAGTATAAGGTACTGGCCTGGTATCCAACCAATTATCATTATGTATTTATTATGTGCCTAACACTATACCTATTCATGAGTGCTCATTGAGTGTCTTGTAGTAATCCCAAAAAGTTTTTTTTTTTAATTTGTTCATTCTATTTTAAAAATAAGGTAGCTTTTCCCTACCTGCATATTTTAGGGAGGCAAAGCCATATATGACTATACTATCTAGAAAATAATTGGGAAATCTATCTAATCTAAGAATGTCTGTTTTTTATCTGGCATTAGCCCAGTACATCATGTTACCAGAACAAGAAGGAGGCAATGGACAATGTTTTAAGCGAGGTATCGTAAGAGGATACTGTGGACTTTGGGCAGAGACTGTTCCTCCTTACTCCCTTACTCCAGAATGGTGCCTGGCACATGTTTGATATATTGAACTGAATATTTAAATCTGCCAGGCAAGCCTGGTGGTTTATTCAAGACCAGGTTTGTGAGCCAAACCACAAAACATCCCTAGTCCAAAGTACTCAGAAAGCTTGAGTCAGTTCTATGATCACTTTTGGAAAATTCTAAAACTGACTAACCAATTACAGCCAATGTAATGAGAGGATCTGTTAGAAACAACTAGGTTTCAATGAAGCAATTCACTTCACAGACTAGGAGAAGGTTGGGTAATGGGTATATTTGATTTTCCCAGTCTTTCAAATATATATTTTTAAAAGCTACATTCTATGCTGGTACATAAAGCCAGTGGTTCATATAGCACAGTGGTTCACTTAAATAGATGAAAAGTATAAATATATTCAATGTATATCGATCATTTATACTGCACAAGAACTTTTCCAACAAAAAATTACTTTGAAATATCATTAGTAACTTTAACTTGTGGTTCCAATAGGATTTAGAAAATATTTTTGCTGATTCATTTTGCACAAAAGGTTTTCCCCAAACATAATGAAAACCCACTTGTTAAGCAGGTTTTCCAGTAAACAAACACTGGTAGTGGCTATGGGTATAAGGCAAAGCAAGTTCCTTGCTTCTTAACAAATCTTTTTTTCTTTGTGATGACATCTTGATAGAAGAATCCTTCCAAAGGACATATAGAAAACAAAACAAAACAAAATTTACTTAAGGCTGTCACTCAACACTGGTGATTTACTGTTAGCAAAGCCCATTATTCTTTATAATGAGATGCAGGAGGCAAGTTACTCAAACAGTTCATATGCTAAAAAACTTCTGGCAAACGAAATAATTTAGTAGTTTTCTATCCTGTTCCATGGTATTTCAAAGTTGTCAGACAAAATTCTAATTTATCAATGTTTATCTCAAAATGTTCTATCTCTGAAAGAAGGAACAAATCAAATCATAAAAAAAAATAAAGTTTATAGAGTAAAATAGCATTTGGGGGGATGTTGGGAATTGATTCGTGTGCCTCAAAAAAGGCATGTTCAGGTCACAACCCCTGGTCCTGTGGGCATGAACCCATATGAAAATAAGTCCTTTGTCAATGTTATCAGTTAAGGTATGCCCAAACTGAATGAGCGGGGGCCTTATTGCATACGGCTGAAGTCCCTATAAGCAAAGGAAATTGGACACAGAGAGGAAACTATGGCGTATAGCCAGAAGCCAGAAGACAACGGAACCCAGAAGAAAAAGAAGAAGATGCTGCCACATGTATTGACATGTGACGGAAAAGCCAGGGAACCCCAAGATTGCTGGCCAGCCTGAAAATACTGACCTGGGAAGGAAGCAAGCCTTCTAGCCTCTGAAACTCTGAGCCAATAAATTCCTGTTTTTAAGCCAACCCATTGCATGGTATTTGTTTTAGGAGTTAGGAAACTAAGACAGGGAGGAACAGGAAACATAATTAGCAGTGATGAAATTATTAAAGCAATAGTAAATATTATTTTTGTGAAATTGGCCTGTAATAGGATGCTCCTGCATTAGCAGCCCTACATGTTCACTCCACCCAATCAGAACCAGTTGTTTCATGTTTTGTTTTGTTCGTATTAAGCAACAGTCAAGCAAAATTTCAAGCTACTCAATGTAGCCTTGAAAAACTCAAGATACTCAGCCCTTAGAGTGAAGCTCAGGGTGCAAAGCAGAATTATTAAGGAGAAAAAAAGCTAATTAAATCTCTTCCAAATTCAAATTACAGCCTTATACTTACTGAGCTGGGATTTCAAATGTTAAAGACTGAATTTACTTTTATTTCTTGTCACCATTTTTGTATAACCGTTTAAGCTTCAGATTGTAGCCTTCTGAGTGCGAAGGGTCATGATCATTGTGATATTGTAAATTTGTTTTTTTAGTTTGCCTTATATTTCGTCTACAGTCTTTGGAGCATGACAAACAGTTTTTGGCTTATGCATCCTTCAAACTTTTATCAGGATTTGAAGTGGAGGCTAGATCACCTCTGTCAGTACAGACAGTCCCTAAAACCTATAATTACTTGTGGTTAGCTGAACCCGGATGCTTACCCCCGGCTCATAGCTGGCGGGAAATTACGTTCTTTGTCTCGATAGAGGTCAATCCCACCCCCATCCCCCACTGCAACGCTAACAGCAAACATCTGCTCTGGAAACCTGCTTGCTTGCTTTGCAAATGTCCTTGTAAGGAAAAATGTATGTTTAAATTGACCAATCCCGCCCTTGGCAGAAACTGCTATGTTTGAATTAACCAATTCCATGCTCTGGGGCGGAAAGAAACTGCTTCTGTAAAGCTCTCTATAAAAGCTGAGTTGCCCGGTGCAGCGGCCTGACTCTCACCTAGGGAGTGCGCCCCAGCCAGTAATAAAGGTTCCTTTAAATTTATACTTCTGGGTGCTGGATTTCTTTGTATGAAGGGTTCCAATTCAGGTTGTAAAGGGAGAAAAAGGAAAATAGCTCCCAGTTATTCTCTGGAGGAATATAATTTCACATGACTATTATTAATTTGGAAAACCATATTTTAGAGACCCCTCCATTTATTCCCATGTATTATATTTTGAGAAGACAGAAAATAGAGAAGCAAAAAGAGCGTTCTTGCTTCTTCCTCCCCCTAAAGCTTCTAACTCTTGGGACAGATTTATTTCAAATTAATCCATTCATAAACAAACTTTTCTTGTACTATATCTATGAATACTGAGATGGAGGGTGAACTCTCCAATGAGAAACATTCTCAATATCCTCAAAGGAGTAAATTTAGGTGAGAATAAAAGCCATGAAACAAGAAAAAGTTTGAACCAGAGCATGAATTTTGACACAAGAACTAGAAACATTAAAATGAAAAACACAGTTATTGAAATTTTAAATTTTTAGATGAGCTTCATAGCAGCTTCCTTACTGCTGAAGAGTGGATGAGTAAGCTAGAAGGTCAAACAAAGTTTATCTACTTGAATGCAGCTCAAAGAGATAAAAATGAATGAAAATACTAAAGAAAAGTTGAAAGAGATGAGGACAGATCAAGACACTTCAATATACATCTAATACAGTGTCAGAAGCAGAGAATAGAAAGAATAGTGAAGAGGTAATATTGAAGAGATAATGGTTAGCAATGTCCCAGACTGAAGGAAAAAAAAAAAAAGAATCCTCAAACTGAAAATTCCCATTAAGCAATGCGATTAAGAATACACACTTCCCCTTCGGTACATGATGTAAAATCTCAAAGCATGGAGATAAAGTGAACATTCTAAAAGCTATGGGGGGGGTGGGGGTGGGGAAGACATAACACCTACAAGGAACAAGAATGAAATTATCAGCAATATTGGAGGCCAGAAGTCAATGTGTTAAAGGAAAGTAATTTTGAACCTAGAATTTTATTTTGGGCCAACTTATTGTAAATACAAAATAAACACATTTGCAGACATACAAATATTTAGAGTGTTTACCATCCAAAGATTCTCTTTGAGAGAACTACATTAGAGTGTAGTACAGCAAGAAGAAGAAGAAGAAAAAAAAAGACTGCGATGTAAGATACAACCTAGAATTGGATGAAATTGTTTTAGAAGACCAAGGAGTCATACTTCGTCTGAGTCTCTTATTACTTATCTGATCATTTCTAATCTTCGTGGAATGCATGATTTTGAACTGGACCCCTTGAATATTCAGTTCATTTGACTTCTGAAGCCATTATATTAATATTATCCAGTATTATAAAGCAACTTTTCCAGAAAAAATTAGTATAGCTCCAGGTTGGTAAAGTGCTTAGTGCTTCATATTTATAGAGGAAATTACATCTGCTTCTAAGCAGCCAACTCTCCATACATTCAACTGTACTGAAGTTCAGTTAATTTCTCTTCACTAAACAACGAATGAGTCTCCAATGATGAATTTGAGTCCCATCTAGCTGCTCTGTATCAAGTGAGTGTGAAATCAGCGGTACTCTTGTCTTCCACTGGAATAATGAGAAGAAATTCCCTGGCATTTTACTTTAAGGATAGAAAATTAACACAAAATTGAAACATGGGATATGCCATTTATACAGTGTTTTCATATCCATTTCGATCTGAGAAAAGAGCGTGGGGACAATTAAATAGCCATAAAATAGATAAGTCGCAGAGAGCCTATTTTCCAGGTCTAACCTCCACAAGATTTCCAAGCAGAGAATTTCCTAAGCTGTTTTACTACCAAGGAAAACACCTTCATTCACATTTTTTTTTCCTGCTGTAGTCCCCAACCAGGATTATCTCCTGAGCATCGGGAGAGTGAAAAATACTTTATATATGACTCACACTCTTTCTCTCTTTATAGAGAACCCAGAGTCTCATGAACAGTCCACCATCAGCGCTCATCTCACTGAGGTGTGATTGTTGGTCTCCCTTTGCTATTAGACTTTTGGCCCTTGGGGCAGAGACTGTGTCTTACTCATGTTTGCAGTCCCAGTGCTTGGTTCAAGGACTGACACACGCTAGTTGCTTAGTAAACTTTTGCTAGGTGGCTGGTATTGGGTTGCGTGCCTGTCCCTGAATCTGCCCATGTGTTTCAGCTTCCTTATCTTAACTTCTATTGCCTCTCTCAACACCTCAAATGTCCTTCTCAACTGCCCGCCCCCCCCCCCCCCCCCCCCCCCCCCATCTAATTATTTATCCCAGATCCGACCCTTTCTTTCAGGTCTGATCCCAATTCCACTTTCTTCAGAAAGACTTCCCTAACTGTCCTACCCCCTGGTATCTGTCACTGTAGTGTTTTGAAGCTGTATGTACCCCCAGAAAAACATATTCTTAAACTTACTCCATTCCTGTGGGTATAAACGCATTGTAAGTAGGATCTTTTGATGAGGTTATTTCAGTTCAGGTATGGCCCACCTCAATCAGGATGGTTTTAATCCTATTACTAGAGTCCTTTATAAGAAAATGAAATTCAGGCACAGAGAGAGAAAGCCATAGGAAGCAAGAAGCTGAAATGGAACCTGGAAGAGAAGGAAGAGACCAGGAGATGCCACCAAGTGCCTTGCCGTGTAGCAGAGGAATCAAGGATCACCGGCAGCCAGCCTCAGAATGCCAGTGTGCAGGGAGAAAACATCACTTGATGATGCCTTCATTTGGGCATTTTTCTGGCCTCAAAACTGTGAGCTAAAAAACTCCCATTGTTTAGCTCAACCCAATACATGGTGTTTGCTTGAGCAGCCTAGGAAACTAAAACAGTCACCATTTGCCTTTTGATTGATTATCTTCTTTCTATGTCAAAGTTTGTCATTAGGCTACCTGGAACTTTTTTTTTGTAGATTAGAAAACAGTGCCCTCTCTGGGCAGATGCACTCTACACCAGGGCATGTGGCTTTGGGGGCAGAGCAGACTAATTCCAGGCCTTATTCACCCCCTTAGCTGGTGCACCTGTGCAGTGAGCCATCTGCAGAGCCTCCTTCCCTAACCAGATCTCACCTGGGGCAGGGACTGTTTTAAGCACCAATCCCTGCTATTGTTAGTCTTTTTTATTTTTTGTTAAAGCCCCTTTTCATTTTCCCAGCCTTTCACCTACTAGTGAAGGGAGCATAGGACTAAATGATAGGAAACTTTGGACACAAATTTATTATTTTATAGTTCTAGAGGTCAGAAGTCCAAAATGGGTCTCACTGGGCTAAAATCAAGGTGTCAGCAGTCCTGCATTCTTTTCTGGAGGCACCCCACCCTTTCCAACTTCTAGAGACCGCCCACACTCATTGGCTTCTGGTCTTCCTCCACCTTCAAAGCCAGTCTCAGCCGGTTGTTATTACATCACGTTGACCTCCCCTTCAGTCTTCCTCTTCCATATTTAAGGACCCTTGTGATTACACTGGGCCCACCTGAATAATACAAGATA
>PVKH010037197.1:0-11492 GCA_004027955.1 Chaetophractus vellerosus | reverse complement strand
GTTTTAAAAGGCAGGTCAAAATGTCCTTGTGGTAAAGTCACATTGGTTCCAGAATCAAATGTCCCTATATCCTTAGTGATTTGAGGGTTGACATTTATAGCATTCATCTTAGAAAGATTTTTAACATCCCTTAGGCATGTAAGAGAAGGAATGTTTAGCAAGGCTGCTGTTTGGGTTATCTATAACTTCTACCATTCTTCCCCAACCCATCCTCATTGTGCATGTATTGGCCGAAGGGCTCTGGTTATTTTTTTAATCAAATTCCCAATAGTTTTATTTCTACTGTCTTATATTGGGGGCAATGCATTTATTTCTTGGTCCATTGGGGTTTGTTTGTATTTATGAATATGTGGCCAAATGATCTTCTAAGTGGGAAATGCTAAGCTGCCTAGTAGGGTGGGCCCTAGCTGACTTAGAAGGTGGGCTGTGGCCACCATGCTCTGTAGAAAGTGGCTATGGCCACCATGCTCTGTGAAAGGGCTGATAACAAGTTTTCCCTATGATCTCAGAGACTTTCCTATAAAAGAGGATGGGCTAGCTACAGTGCCACTTTGTTAGCATGACAACTGTGCCTTAAAATTAAGGGACACTACTATGTGACTCCCCCTCCAGAGTTGCTGGCTGGCTTTCTGGGCCATTTCATTGGGGTTCCTTGATTGTTAGAAAACAATATGTTCACTTTGAATGCCTTTTCCTTTCAGATGAGTCCACGCTGTGCTAACCTGGCTCTCAAGCACTATCTGCTCAAGCCGGTTCAGAGGATTCCCCAGTACAGGCTGCTGCTGACAGGTGGGCTTTTTCAGCAGTTTATCAGACAACCAGCTCCCTTCATGCTGCTGTTCGGCAACTCTACCTTTCCTAAGAATGCCTCTCTTTTTAATGTCTCTCCAGTATCTACTTTGCCTAATATTTGGATTGATAGATTGCTTATATACTTCACATATACATTGCCTGAATGGAACTTCTTTCAATTCTTCAGTTGTGCCATGTGCCTTCTCACCTCTGAGATAAAAGGCTTAAAGAGATTAAGTAGTTTGTACCACAGAAAAGCTAGTATTGTCTCATTACGTAGCATGATATCCAGATATAATGCTACTGGGTCCTTTGCTTGAAATGGATTGGATGTGCAGTAACTTAATATACATATATAATATACATTAAAAATGTATTGAAATGGGCAAAAGCATTGAAATGCCATCACAACTCAAAATTCAATCTGCTATAATTTTATGTAGATAAACTTTGAAGTTCTTGGTCCTATCAGAGTTCTTAAGAAATGGTATTTGTGCTTTTACCTTTAACTTGATTACTTTCTCTTAAACCAAGGTTTAGCTTATTGGAGGTAGTATGTAAATCGTGGAAAGCCAGGATTTCTAGATTTCTAGATTTCTTTTTAGGCAAAGGCTTCAGGCCTTCCAAGCTTGCTTAATGAAAGAGTAAGTGGTAACAAAAAAAGAAAAAAGAAAGAGTGGTGATGAGGGAGTGACATACCAGGTGTGTCAAGTACTTCATTTGACTTTCCGTGAATCAGGCATTAGATTTCTCTCTGGGATGACATAAAACAAACCAAATAATTTGAGGATGTCCTGTCCATCTGTACTTTCTTCAGCTTTTGGCAGAGATTTAGAATACACAGGACAAAAGGAAGTAGATGCACATGTATTTTTGCTAGATAAATTCAATGCTCTTATCATAAACCAGCGATAAATGGCTTAGACTATTTCCACAGCAGTCAAATGAAATACTGTTTTTAGTGGCAAAAGACAATTATGGTTTCAAATGTGAAAGGGATGGAGCAAGATCTGAAAATTTAATGTAATTTTTTTTCTCACACTAAAAAATTACACATATGTTTAATTCAGGTTTCATGCTGAGCTTGTTTTTGATTGAGAAATGTTGAAATAGCAAAAGCCAGTCTTAAAAATTCTCTTTAAGAGAACAGATTTCATTTGTTTTATAATACCAACATAATATGAGCTTGGGGTTATTTTTCTTTTTCAGCTGCCTTCTTGTTTGATCTTACAGCTGTTCTGCCCTCTTCCTTAAATTGGAAAATCTTTCCCATTATTTAAGTGATGCACAATGCCTCATATATAGTAGGCTCTCAATAGTGTGGATTCATTGAGAGATGAAGATGATGAATGGTTTGTTCAAGGTCACAAAGTTAGTACTAAAGTTGAAGAAAGAAAATGAATTTTGTATTCTTTGTCCTATGGCTTTTCTTCCATTGATTGAAATTCTTCCCTTCCTTAACTTTAGCCCAACCTGAAGTCTTTCATTCCCCTTAAAGCTATCTCTCATTACTCCAGTTCTCCCTCACCTTTGGAATCAGTGCCACCTAACGTAGCAAATATTTGTGTGATGCCTTGTGACTTTATATAATTTGAATATTGGGCCCTTAATTTGCTTATAAATTCCTTCTGGTCAGGAAGTGACTCGTACCAATAATTTAGCATCCTGCATGGTATCTGGCTCAGTTTTGGACATATTGATGATGTTTAGGAATTAGTTTTGGTTGATTTTAAGGTAGGCTTAAAACATTCCGTTTGCCTAATTGTCATTAACCAAAACATCATTAAGAGACAGGATTTCAGAGATGTAAGGGACTTTGGAGGCGATGTTTTCTTTTCCTAAAAAGGAACACATCCAGAGAGGTGAAATGTTGATGCCCCTATGGTCTTATAATTCTGAGGACATATGGGGATCGATACAAGGTTTATTTTATATTTTTATTTAAATTTTTTATTTTTCTATTCATTTTTGTGATGTTCGGATTGCTTCCTATTTGCAAGATTTTCTACTGTTGCTAACAAAGTGCTTCTGCCTATGCAATTAGATTTTTAGCAGTTGGACTTTAAGTCTTAAGTTTGTGTCAATTCAAACATACTAATTAAAAATAAACAATAAATAGTAACAAAAAATAAGAACCTAAAAATAAACAAATAATAAAAACCAACAAACATATTAATTAACTGGGACCCTGTCTTTGGATAAATAGGTACAATGATTTAATCCCCACAACAACTTTGTGAGGCAAGTACTTTTATTTTCATTTTAGAATTTGGAATAATTCCAATTGTACAAAATATCCAGGAGCAGAAAGGAAGGAGTGAGACTGTATTTGAGGCAACTCTTGACAACTTTGATTTATTGATGAGTTTCAGGCAGAGAATACAAAGGATACCTGCTTAGCTCAGTGTGAGTAGATTTGTGCTTGCCTTGATTCCTTGGGAGGGGATGATTGAGAGACCCCTGGAGGACATACTGATAAGGTAGGGTGGGTTTTTTTTTTTTAATCCTTTTAGAGAAAAGGGGAGTGGAAATCCCCAGATACAGCAAACCTGCCCAGACTATTCAAACAATTATTCTTATTGTCTTGTCCTATTGAACATAATTTGGTTTTCTATAGAGTATTCTGTTTAGGCTATCTCCTTCATTGTTGTAAAAAGCTTCCAAATAAATTCCTGATAGTTTTGTTTTGTTTTTATAAAGCTCAATTCAAAATAGGATCAGAGAAAATGGGCATATTATATAATGGAGTGTTTAAGATTAGAATTGAGTTTTTTAAAAAAGAAAAAGTAGAGTGATTTACTTAATTTAAGGTGAAAGCTTGTAATTTTTTCTTTTGTGTTGGCTACTCAAGGCCAGTGGATCAGGCCACATCTTTAAATCTGTGTAGGGCCCAGAACCTGTTTGGAGTTAGGAGAAATGGGAATCTTGAGGTGGAAGTGAAGAAGCAAAAGAAGAAAACAGACTGACACTGTTGTAGGAGTAGCATCAGTTTATTACCAGTGTTTGTTTCCTTCCTCCTCGTTGCAAGGACTGTCTTTGTCATTCTGTCCCGTGCCTGGTATAGATTCTGGCACATAGCAAGAACTTAATAAAGGGATGTTGTGTCATACTAAAAGGCTTAGGGAAATGAAAGTTGCTCCCTTTTATAGGATAGAGAATCTCTATGCAGTAGTGCCAATAAATGCATGATGGACGGATGGATCAGTAACTTACTTTAAAGAGTAAAAGCATTCTTCGAGTCACCTAAGCACAAAATTGTGGAAAGAACTCTGAAATTCTTCCCTTTCTTCTTCTTTCCATCCTCTTCTTTCATCCAATTTTTCCTTATAGGATTTACTAAGTTTTCCTCTGCCTCTGGTTCCTGCCCCAAGCCAGGGCTTTCTAGACTCAATGCCAAATTGTGGCAATATTTTCCTACTGGTCATGCTGCCTCTCCTCACTCCCTCCTGTAGCCTAACTCATCATTGCTAAATTTATCCATCAAGGACACGTTTTCACTCTGCTTATTAGAATAGTTCAAAAACTTACTTAGCCATAAATCCCTGTGCTATATTGGCTAAAACGTTCATGGAAACATATTCAGGTGGTTAGAAATGTGGCAATTTAGGACTTCCTGCCATAAATGGGTAAATAGAGTTTTGTAATCCAAACTATTAACCTGCATGTTTTTTCTTTACCTTGATGCATTCCTTACACGTAGGCTCAATCTTTTCAGTATTTGTGTTACTGGTTCAGCAGAAGCCAGGAAAAACAATAACTTGGTAGTAATTTGAATGTTACCCAACTGTATATTGTTTACTTTATTGTAAATCTTGATGAACAATGATCAATAAATAGTTTTATATTCCTTAAAATTAAAAAAAAAAGCAAGGTCCTTCTTCATCATCTACCATCCAGAGGTGACCATCATACGCCCTTTTTATCTTATTTTCTCTCTCTGTGCTATCATTGTATAACATTTTCAATAAAAAATCCTTTCACTTTTGGCAAGTCAAAACAAATTGAATCAGTGAGGATCATAGCAGAGAAGGTATAATGAAAAATACAATTTAAAAATTCCTCTGAAAAATCTTTTCCACTTCTATATCTAGGGGAAAATAACAGTCCTTTGAACTTTGATTAAATGTGAATCAGGTAGTTTCTTTGATCTTCTTCAAAATATTTATATTAAATTAAAGGTTGCTTTAACATTGTATTAAATTACTTTTTCCTGTACTCTTTGCCTTTAGTCTGGGATGGTTTAATTCCCTTTAGGTTTTAGAAATCCAGGAATTGGTAGAAGATGGAATATTAAAAACATGTGTTATAATGTTCTGAAGTTATAAATTTGAGCCATGAACAGGCTAATAAGCAGATTCAAGAAAAAGAAAAAGAAAAATGATTAGAATAAAATTAATAGATGACTCTAAAAAAAAACCCTGACTGAGAAATGACACTTCTGTTTAGCAAGTATTTTTTTGAAAACCAGGGCTAGTTGTATACATCGAAAGCCACTCTAATACGTTCTCTAGAGCAGAACTTCATGAAAGGTGAGGCTATCCTGGACTCCAGCCAAGGAATTTAGTTTCTGACAAACCCAAAGGTCCTGACATAGGGTAATTCCATCCAGGTGTAATGGGAGGATAATATTATTCAGAATTCCCTCTTTAATTAACTCAGTTCTTTCCTGTGGAAAGTCACTTTTTTTTTTTTTTTTTTTGGCAGTATTGGGCTGGGGATTGAACCAGGGACCTCATATGTGGAAAGCTGGCACTCAACCACTGAGCCACATCAGCTATCCTAAGTTGGTTTTTCATTTGTTTTGCTTGTTGTTTGTTTTTGTTTTGTTTTCAGGAGGCACTGGGACTTCCCATATGGGAAGCAGGCACTCAACAGCTTAAGCCACATCCCCTCCCCTGAAATTTACTTTTTTTTTTTTAAAGGTTTATTTATGTATTTATACTTCCTCCCTCGTTGTTTTGGCTCACTGTCTGCTCTCTGTGTCTGTTCATTGTGTGCTCTCTCTGTCTGTTTGTTGTCTGCTCATCTTCCTTTTTCCTTTTTTTTTTTTTTTTTTTTTGCTTTTTTTAGGAGGCACCGGGAACCAAATCTGTGACCTTCCATGTGCGAGGGAGGCACCCAATGGCTTGAGCCACCTCCACTCCCTGAAATTCACTTTTAATTGTTGTTGTGAACAAAGTATTTTGAGAGATGGCATTGAATAAATTCTATACCTGAAATATTTTAACGCTATGGAAAGATTTTGGGATACAAGGGGTGAACACTTTTTATCTGCCTTAGCGCTTTAAATGTAATCCAACTTTCTCTGTAGAAAAGGGGTACTTACTCTCTTTTGTGCCTGGATCTCTCTGGCACTCTTTTAAAGCCTATGAATCCCTTCTCAGAATAATGTTTCTAAATCATAAAATAAAACACAAACTGGGAGTGGATGTGGCTCCCACATGGGAGATCCTGGATTTGGTTCCTGGTTCCTCCTGAAAAAAAACAAAAAAAACAACAACAACAAGCAAAACAAGTGAAAAAACCAACTCAGGGAAGCCAATGTGGCTCAGTGGTTAAGTGCTAGCTTCCCACATACAAGGTCCCGGATTTAATCTCCAGCCCCTGGTACCTCAAACAACAACAAAAACAAGAAGAAAACACAAACTAAAGAGAAGGCAAATATATTAAAATACAGTTATTAAAATATTTTTAAAGTGTGATTTAGTAATATATGTTCTTCTTGAATAATATATTAAATAAGAAGATCTAGTGGAGAGCTAATAACTATCATGATTTTGAACTAGTGATTAGGATAAACAGTATTATGAGATGTATGCAAAACTGAAATGTGATGAAAATATCTGTTATTTCTATGGTGACAGCGTCACAGGTATTGCTGATACTACTGTGGTTCCTTGCCTATATTTGTAATGCAAAGAAATTCTAAATTTCCCGTGGAGAAATCTAAGGGAAATCTTTTTAAAATGTAGATTTTTCTTTTCCCATCCAAGATTTCAGATCCCCTGAATTCTATGCATGGACACAACTACATAGCCACTCTTTCTTCCATTTCTAAGTGCAGATTTGACCCAGATTTCCCTGCAAGTAGCTAGATGCCTTTATTGTTGGGACTTGTCTTGGCAAAGATTGAGCAAGCAGGATCTGTTGCTAAAGGGTTTCCCTCATAGTGTTTGTGTGAATCATGAGCACACATCAGGAGCTGTTTTAGTCTGAGAAAACACCAAAATTCAGTCAAACTTAAACTCACTTGGGTGCTTATATTTGCTTTATTCTTCACTTGGCTGCTCTTTAGGTAGTACGTTATGCTTATTTCCCTAGTCTAAATTTGCTCTTTTTTTTTTTTTTAAAGATTTATTCTTTATTTATTACATATCCCCCCCTTTCTGCTTGTTCTTGCTGTATTCCTTTTTGCGTTCTTCTGTGTCTGCTTGTCTCCCCCCGCTGCGGCGACCTGCCGAGTCAGCTCACTGCACGGTGGCCTGCCTGCTCGCGGTGGCCTGCCCTGCTCGTGGGGACTTGCCCTGCCCGCGGGGGCCTGCCTTCTCAAGGCAGTCTGCCCACTCAAGGAGGCCCTGGGAACCGAACCCTGGGCCTCCCATGTGGTAAACCGGCGCCTTACCAATTGGGCTACAGCCAGCCCCCCTAAATTTGCTCTTTGATAGTTACAAATTACAGCTTTGATAGTGCATGGTGAGGATGGTAGGAACCAGAAACACAATAGGGACTTCTATATAATGTGTGGCTTGACTATGCTAAGCCTGTTTCTGTACGTTTCCAGTTCTCTTTCATTCATAAAATGGTAGCTTTAATGTTTGGAAAAAGTATCCACTAAGAAAAGCAATCTCAGCTATGTTAACAAACAATGGTAGTGTACTTTGATTCAGAGACTTCCTGTGAGTTTGAATCCACAAAGAACATTTTCAATATGCAGGTCTATTCAGTAAAAAAGGACCCTGGAAAGATTCTGTTGATTGTCAGATCTGCTCCAGAATTTTACTATGGGATAAACCCGGGAACAGGTTTCGTTTTTGAGTCCTTTGGGGATGCCACCTCAGGACCAGGGTTATCAAAGTCTAGGATAGACCAGTTGTGTCTCATGTGGTTATGACCTGCACAGTGGCTCCCAACTGAGGTCCAAGTACAGCGTGTACTCTGCTCACCATATTATGTGCCCTGGTGAGGGGTCACACCAGCCCAAGAGAAGGGGATTTTTCTAATTCGTGGAAAGGCATTGCCTGCTTTCCAGACTGTGAACATGCAAAGCCGAGAGCCCAGGTCACCTTTTCTGACTTTGACAAGTACCATGTGTCCAAGAGGCAGCCCTGGGCCAAATACTAAGGGCCTAGAATTGAACTAACACTTGAAGAGCTGCAAAATTGGAGCCAGAGGCCAGAAAACTTTCTAAATAGATAGTGAGACTCTCAAAATAACTCAACTGCTTAGTAAAATCTGCAGCAAGAAGTGGCAAGCCTAAATGGAGTGTCATTTAGTCCATAATAAATTCAGCAAATATCTATTGAATATGCACTATACCTTGTTCTAGGTAGTAGAAATATGAATGATAATTAATTCAAGCTCCTTGTCTTCATAAAGCCCACAGTTTTAGTAGGGGAGCTATATATAACATGGTACTTGTATTAGTCTGCCAAAGGGTTGTCGATGCAAAGTACCAGAGATCTGTTGGCTTTTATAAAGGGGATTTATTTGGGTAAAAGCATACAGTTCCAAGGCCATTAAAAAGTCCAATTCAGAGCACCATAACAGGTGCTTTCTAGCCAAAATCAGTTGCCACGTGTTGAAGCAAGATGGCCGCCGATCTCTGGCTGGTCTCTGCCTTCCCCCCGGGCTCACTCTTTCCTCTTGAGCTCCGTAGGCCAGCCCCTTGAGGCTTCGTGCTTAAGTGATCTTGTAGTCCTCTCTCTCTCCTGGCATAGAGCTTGTTTCTTTCAGGGCCTCCCATATCAGTCTTGGCTGTTCGCCTCTCTTTCCAATCTCAGCTGTAAGCTATCAGGCAAATGACTCATCTCTCCCCACGGCCTCAGCTGTTTGAGCCTTCTCCTTTCTGTTACATGGCGGATCAAAAATGATAGAGCTATCTCTTCCTGTGTCTGTCTGAGTGAGTGTCCGTTTATATCAGACCCAGCAAGGGGGCAGGGACTCAACCTAAGTCATGCCCACTGACATAGTGAAATCAAAAACAGTAGACCAATTTTAAGAGGTAGTCTAATCAAAGGCCCCTCAACTGAATTCAATGCAATCAAAGGCTGTTAAAGCTAGAGGAATAGACTAGTTTACAAACATAATCTTTCTCTTTTTGGGATTCATAAAATAATCTCAAACTGCCACAGTACTTAAGACTACAGAACTGTAAAAACACCTAACATTTACCGATGCATCTGCATTTATCCATATGCTCATTAAGGTTAACTTATAATTTTGGAATTTTGTTGATACACACCAAATTTTTTATATATAGGTATAAATATAGTACATTATTAAAGAATATTTTGGGAGGGAAACACCAGTAATGAATACATACTCTAAAGCATCAATAATTAAAGATATGAGATACCATTGCATTAATAGGCCTCTTAATTAAAAAAAGAAAAACCATCATTTTATCATTGGAATAGAGAGGTAACATGAAATAGACCCTGTTGTTTATAAAATTCTTAATGTATGTCAAATAAGAAGCATAAGACAATGAAAAAAGAAAGGATTCTTTATTGAATAATCTGTTAACATTTGAAAAATAAATCAAGGTTCATACATAAAAGCATACACTAAAAATAAATCAAAAGTTAATATAAAGCATTAAACTGTAGAAAACCAGGAAAATTAAAATTGGTTATTTATTTCAGATGGTTTTCTAAGCTCAGAAAAATAAAGAAATTGTAAAGGAAAATATTGACAGTTCTTAAACTATTCTATTAAAACATTATAGAAATTTAAAATATATTCAAAGTAAAAAGGCAAACAGCACATCAGAAAATATATTTGTACTGAATATGAAAAAAGGTTACTATTTCAATAAGAATATTAGGACCACAGTAGATATCTGGGCTAAAAATATGAACACACAGTTCACTCAGAAACAAAAGTGGACATAATAAATACAAAGTGGTATGTCTAAATCCTCTGAATTATAATTATCAATTAATACAGGTTATCAGTTCCCTGTATTAAATTTGAAATGAAAAAACTACAATACACAGAACTGGCAATCATTTAGTGAAACTGTTATTCTTGTATATTTATAATGATATTTTTAATTGGTACCTTCTTTTAGGAAAACTTTCTCATGATATATATACAAAGTACTTAAAAAATGTTTCATTCCCATGTATCCCAAGGAAATAATCTGAATTATGTAAAAAGACAAATATGAAGATATTGATCAGAGTTACTCATAATTAGAATGATCACACAATTTATCATCTAAACCAGTTAACTTTTAAGAGTGAAAGGGGGTGCTATTAATAATTATGCCTGGGCAGCAGAGAGTTTATAACTAGGATCATCTTGGGCACACTAGAATGTATGGGCATCCTATTTATAATAGCCAAAAGAAAACTAAAAATCCCTTAAAAGCCTAATAGTAGAATACTTAAGTACCATAAGATATAGCCTTATGATGGAATACTATGCAGCCCCCACTGTGAAAAATAATATATGGGCTAAAAAAAATACGTACATACAGAAATATAAATATAAATATATATATGTAGAGAGAGAGAGAGAGGAAGTGCCGGGGGTTGAACCCAGGACCTCATACATGGGAAGCAGGTGCTCAACCATTGAGCTACATCCACTCTCTTGGACTAGAATATTTTGAGCAGGCTCCAAAATTATGTCATTAAATGTAAGTAAAATCAAGTATTTATAAAAACAGCAGGAATTATTTTTAAAGGTAATAGTTATGGGATAACTAGCAAGCCCTGGCAGAAACATCTTTCTCAAAGCTCCAGAAAACAGTTAAAGGACTGCAGTAACAAGGCAATTAACAAATCAAGAAAAAGGCTACTTAAAAGCAGTAGGATATCCTGGCAGCCTGGCTAGCTCTTCCCCTCCCAGTCACTGGTCAGAATGTAACAGGCCTGCATTCCCAGCATGGATCTCTAGTCCCAGTTCAAGAAGGAGCAAAGTAACCTTCGTGCACATACTGAGAGTATGTGTGCCTGGCCCATTCTGTCTGAGGTACGCGCTGTCCCAGAACTTGACCTGCCTATAAAAAATGGCTCCTGAAACTTTCCTTCAGAGCACTGCAGGATAGCAGTCAAGTTGCCTGCCTGGGGTAAGAGATTGTTGCCTGTGGGATGTATAGCGCAGTGCCCAGGACCATAAGGACACTATTCCTAGGGAATAGCGGGCATTTGTTTCTTTGTAAGCAGGGGAATTCCTTGGACCACATAGACATGTGCAGAAAGGATCAGGGAGGCCCCTATGCTTTGGCCAGGAGATAGTCTGCAAACTCTTTTTATGGCTAAGTCCTGAAAGAAAGCACTCAGACAGGTCCGTCCGCCAAAACTGGAAAAGGTGTTTTCTTTTTTCCGTTTTTGTTTGTTTGTTTGTTTGCTCCTGGCATTAAGTAAAGCTTGGTCATAACACTAACTAGAAAAAAGTTTAAGGAAAGATGCCTCAGATTATAAATTCTAGTGATAATATGTTAAACTATCAAAATGCACAGGTTTCAGCAA
>PVKH010037196.1:0-11492 GCA_004027955.1 Chaetophractus vellerosus | reverse complement strand
CCCCCCCCCCACATTTTTCCCCATTAACAACATCTTTCATTACTGTGATACATTTGTTACAATTGATGAACACATTTTGAAGCATTGCTACTAACCATGGTCTATAGTTTGCATTATGGTTTACAATTTGCACTGCATAATTTTACAGGTTTTGACAACATGTGTAATGGCCTTTATCCATCATTGCAATGTATGCAGGGTAATTCTGATGTCCCCAAAATGCCCCATATTACACCTATTCTTCCCTATCCCTCCCCTCAGAATCTCTGGTGACCACTGTTTTTATATCAATGTTACAAGTTCTTCCAGTACTAGAATAATAATAAGTCTACTTTAGTCCACAGTTGCATTCCCCCCTTATGTTTGTTCATTCCTCATTCTTGAGGATTTGGGGATAGTGATGCCCACTCTGCTTCCGATTGAGAGGGGGCTTAGATCCCATGGGGGCAGATGGATGCAACTGTCTTGCTTGCAGTTGTAGATACTCTCTGTTTTTTGGGGATGGGCCTTGTCCTTCATCATCTCCTTGTTAGTTGTCCTGGGTGAGTCCAGTGAACTGGAGAGTAGGTGTTGCAACTCTGCTGAGATTCAGGGTTCAACCAGCTTATGAACAATCTGAAGATTTAAGTCTCTGGGACATATATTTAGTGGGTATAGTGCTAATTATAGGTTCAAATAAAAGGGGCAGAAGAGCCATGTGTAGGGAAATTATAAATGAGTCTGTTACATTGGATAATATGGCTTTAAAGATGCACTGTCTTCCCCTTAAATGGGGATCCCCACATACCCTCTTCTCTGCTTAGCTCCAGACTTGCCTCCATGACACAACCAAATCCCTCCTTGCCTGACCTAGAAGTTGGGGTTCCTAGAAATGGAAGTTTCCATTGTTGTCGGTATTAGTCCCCTGGAAGACTCACAAGAGGGGCAGCTACTCCATTTAGAGGACATCCCACCTGTGCAGGGAGAGGTGGCCTTGCCATGGTCACATCAAGATACCTCATCCCATGAGAGGGAGACACAGAACAGAAGGGGGAGGTTTCCCTGCCACTGTCTGCTTAGGAAGGCAGGTAGTTAGCTAGCCAACTCATTCCTGAGGAATGAACTGGCCCAGATACAGTTCAGCCTTTACTGGGAGAGGCCTATTTCTTTGGATGGACAAGCGTTAAGGAAATAATTGTCAAGATAGAGGCAGAAGGTACCTTAGGGTCTCCATTACTGAAAACTACTGTATCTTTCACAGGAAAGCTCCTACCTCTGCAACTGTTCTCAGCACTGGGGAAGGCAGGTCCTGCCCCTATGACTGAGGGCACATGGCCAATAGTAACTTGCAGTTCACTGGCTCATCACCTGCCAACCACTCTGCCCCAATGTTGATGGGAGTCTCCAGGGTATGTGGCGTATGTTCAGGAGTAAGTCTGCTCCCACCAGGTGCTGCCACTACATTGAGGGCATCGTGCTTTCCCTGACACAGAGCCTGCCAGGGGTTCTGGAGTGAGGTGGGGAAATGCCACTCTCCTCTGTGGCTTGCATCACCTTGGTCAAGGGGAACCAAGGCAGTGTTGGCTGATCTCCCACCATGCTCATGTGCCACTGAAGCGGTTCCTGCGTTTAACATAATTCCTCTCTTTTCCTACCATGCATTCACGGGATTAGCTGGGGACAGAGTGGAGGCCTGGCCCCCGCCGTTGTTCTCAGAATCATACCACTCCTCCAAACAGCGGAGCCTTGTTTCTGGGCCAGATGGCTGTTGGACCTGGCTCTCAGAGGGCAAATTTTCTCCCAGCAGGATCTTAAAATCTTTGTAGATAGACTGGTATTGGGGCTGCCCTGCAAGTTCCCAGAACTTTTCAGCGATGGCTGAACCCCAAGTCCAGTTTAGGCTGAGATCCATCCCTCTAATTTCCTATCCGAATACATCTTTATGCCTTTTATATTTGGGGACACTCTAGATAAATTCGTCCTGAGAGTGTTTACTTTCAGTGTGGCCTTTCCCCAAAGGCAGAATTTGGGAAGAATGGCAGAGAAATGCTGCCCCCACAGACAAGAGACTGGTGAGGAACTGGTATGTTATCCCAACCTTGGTCTCCAAGGCTCCCTGTAAAATCCAGGTGCTGGCATTGAACTGGCCCAGTGTTTTAAGTTCAGGTCCTCCTCCCTCCAAGGGTCCTGTGGGAGGTGTGTGCCCAGACCTAGTCCTGACAGTGTTGGTGAGCCCGCTTCAGAGATGGCCTCTCCTCCATCACAGCCTTTCCAGGAATCTGCCAACTTCGGGGCTCCTTTTTGCCTTCTTATCTTCCTGTTGGTCTAGAACAAGTTAGATCCTTACATTGATTCCTGGAGAGACCTAGAGATCACACTAGGTTTTCTTGGCAGTTACAATAACTTCTGGTGCCACCTGCATGCAATTGTGCCACTAACCACGCCGAGTCAGTGCAGCCTCTACAGGTCAATGGCACAGTCCCCACAAAACTGCCCTTACTTCAGACTCCAGTGCAAGTTTGGGGGTTCCTGGACCACCTGCACTTTTGACCTACTGGCCTCAAAATCAGGAGTGCCCACCAGCTCCTCAGGTTCTATAATTCAGTAGAATGACTCACAGAACTCAGGAAAATGCTATACTAATTATTAGTTACATTATTGCAAAGAGGATACAAATAAGAAGAGACGCATAGTTTGAGGTCTGGGAGGGTCTCACATGCTAAGCTTCCGTGTCTCCTCCCATGGAATCAGGATTAATCACCCTCCTAGTTTCCTGTCCCAGGTTTTTATTGAGGTTCCATTAGGTAGCTTGATTGATTGAATCAATGCCCATGTGGGTGAACTCAATCTCCAGCCCCTCTCCCCCCTCTCCCCTCCCCAGAGGTCTGGCTCAAAGCACGACCCCCTAATCACCTGGCTGATCTTTCTGGTGTGGCCAGTCCCCCACTTGAAGTCTACCAGTGAGCAACCTCATTAGCACGAACTATCAGGTGTGGCCAGGGGCCCACCATGAATAACAAATTTCATGGGAGATTCCAAAGATTTAGGGGATAGATCCCGGGAACTGGGGACAGAGGCCAGCCACGATCTTTATTAGACATCGGCAGTCATGATAAGAGTTTGATCCTAATGGAGGGTACGGAATAGAAATACACCTTGCCTTTTTGACTCAGAGGCTTTCAAGAACCACCTGAGCTGGTAAGAACCACTTAAGCAGTCCCCACCCAGGAGTCCTCAGAGCCAGGGCTTCTGTCGACAGCAACCAATCACACTGCCACACAGGATGGGTGCTGAGTTGCCACGGAGACAAGGGCAGAATAAGAAGCTCCCCAACCCACAACCTTTCTTCTTGGAAATGTTTACAGAGCCCAAAGTTGGCTGAAGTCTAAAATGCATCTTGTTTCTAGCATATAACCACTGGCAGCATCCTGTTCACTGTCTAAATTCTGGCACAAGCCTTAAGTCCATTGAATCATCCATGACCAGGCACAAAACCTGGGTCAGGATCTCTGAACTCTCCTCTTACATCTTTGAGTAGACATCTAGCCGTTTTTGATCATCATTCTCTTATCATAAGTAGAGCGCCACAAAGCAAGAAATAAGACATCAAAATACATGTGATGCTGAGAGAGATCACGGGAAAGAGAAAACAAGTGTAGGTGAGGCAGGGTTTGGCCTCTTTGCAGGCACGTTTTGCAGTCTTCAACCATACATTGGATTGCTTTGAATTTTCCATCTCTGAAATGCTATTGTGGTAGGGCATGGTCCTAGCACCGCCTGCTGCCTCTCCCTGGCACCCACGAATACATCCTGTGCTCAGGACCAGGTGTCTCGGCCAGGTGGGATAAAACACAATTCCCTAGTAGAGAAGGGGACTCCTAGGACATTCCTTCCCCAAATGTCATTCTGAGCATATGGAAGTTTCACTGAAGATAGTCGGCCTCCCGTGGGCATGTTTTATGATATGCACTTCACACCCTGGCAGCGAAAGAGCAGGTTTCCTGCACCAGCCACGGACTGAGACACTTTAGCTCGAATGGATGCTAATGAAACTGACCTTGCTCTGTCTCTTCTCCATGTGAGCAAAAAGTCTCTCCATCAGAGCTTGTGTGAGTTGTGCTTTTGCTGGTGACCCTGGCACATGCACTGGAGTAGGCTGACATCTCGTTAGGTGTCTCTCCTCCTGACCTGCGGTTATCATAAGCCTGACTGAACAGCTTGCTTAAGACAGCAGTTCTCAAACTTTTTGATCTCAGGACTCCTTTATACTCCTAAAAACAAAGAACTTTTGCTTATATGGGCAATAGCTATCAAAATTTACCAAATTAGAAATTAAAACTAAATTTTTAAAAATATTTGTTAACATAGCAACATAAATTATGTTACAGGTTAACATAAACAACACACTTTTTAGTGAAAAATAATTATTTTTACAAAAACAAATGTGTGGTGAGAAGAGTGGCTTTGCTTTATACTTCTGCAAATCTCTTCACACCTGGCTTACTACAGCTGAACTCTCATGTCCATGTCTGCATCTAATCTGTGCTGACATCATCTATGAAAACTCCACTGTACACTCATAAGAGAATGGTAGTAAAAAAGGCAAACAGTGTGCTGGTATTACCATGAAAACAGTTCTTCTGGCTGCCCAGTATCCCCAGAGCACACTTCAAGAACTGCCAGTTTAAGGGATCAAATTTGTCTTTAATCAGGTTGTAAGGGCATATCTGTATATGGTTTGTAGCTGGAAGGAACCAACTGCTATATCGGCAGAAGAAAGAGGGTAAAGCAAGCCCCTCTCCTGTTGCCCTTGGCTAGCCTGCTGCTGCTTCTTCAGCAAGCCAACAATCTGGACCTTGATGTGCAGACAAGAGTAGGGAATATTAGGGAGGAAAGCCTCTGGATAGAGTTTGGACTCTGGTGAAGAAAGAACTGTTACTTCTCTGCATAAAAATATAAGTGAAATCTCCACTGAGGGCAGGAAATCTTTGCAGGTTGTACTGCACTTAGGAAGATGTTTCAAATTCCTTAAATTAGACTTAGATTTTTAAATCTTTGCAAACAATGGTTTTTCTTAGAATGAGTTTGAGCACTTGTCAATAGTTATTCACCAGAAGACTGCAAACAGATGAGACTCTCCTTACCTTACAGAGCTAGAGAAATCTTAAAGGTCACCAGGCGTGGCAGAGCAAAGCCAATGTGAACGTTTCTGCTGCAAATGCTGTGGCTTTATTATAAAGAACTCAGACTTTGAGGAACATCTACTGTGGGTTATTTCATCTAATGAAGTCACTGACGGTGGGAGAGGGATAGCTCCTTAGGAGACTCTCCCCATTATCAGTGGTTAATGGGTGGGATTTCCTAAGGTATAGGTGTGAAAATTTGGGAGCATTGAGGACATTTCCTTTACTGAGGCTGGGAGAAAGAAGTGGAGCAGGTTCCAAGGGATCCTGGTTTAAAAGGCCCCCTGGTACATCTGTTCTGTTTCCTTACACTGGGATAGATGTGCTGATTATCCACTTTGACATTATGTTCGCCTACAAATTTCCTAGTCCTTGCCTCTGTAGGGTGTGTCACAGCTACAATCTTGTAGAGCTGGGGGAGACAACAGGATTAGGCAGCAGCGGGAAGTCAAGTCTTTCCCACATTACCCCTCTTGGAGGCTACTAAGGCAGGAGTTCCTGTGCTGGGTTTTTCTCTCTCATGCTGCTTTTAACAATAGATTAATTTTTACCTTATTTGGTTTAAGAAAAGTATTCATATCATGCCATGCTGTAATCCTTGTCTCTCACACCCTTTAGACTGGGAAGTCCCTGAGAGTGAAACTACATTTTCAACCTCTATTTCCTTCATCACCTAGGACCTTCTGGTGCTCAGTGTTTGTTAAATGGAAGAAAACAGAAACAAGGCATTTTCCTCAAGGAGGAGAAACCATTACATCGATTTAGTTCCAAATTAATAATGAAGCAACAACAAAAGGAATAAATTGAGTCGAGGAAGACCGTGAAATTAATCATATTGTAATTATGTAAATACAAAGATCTGAGTGTGTTCTGTCACTACACATGTTATATTCACGGACAATTTATACTAAAACTGGAGGAATTTCTCTGACCAATTCAATATTTAGATAATTATGTATGCTTGCACATTATCTCTTGTTAACAAAGATGTCCATTTATGCAAAACAAAGGGATGGAAAATAAAACATAAAAAGGGAGGAAAAAAAACTTGGCCCGTGGCTCCTCCTCCAGACACCCTCCTCCCAACAGTGATGGACAGGAGACTGTCTTCCCCCTATTCTTCCCACGGGAGAGACTATCCTTGCAGTACTTTTGGCTGTTTTCAAGTGCTTTTCTTTAGAAGCGATTTTTGTTTTCTTAATATCAAACAAAGAGCTGCTGCTACTTCTCGGGTGCCCGGGTCTGCGGAACGCGCGCAGCCTGAATGACAGCGAATGCCTTTCCACGTCCCCTCGCGGTCGGCTTCCTCTAGAAAACCTCGGCGAGCGTCTGCAGGCACCGGGCTTGCAGCCCCTCCGTGCGCGTCGCCGCGGGCCGGGAGCAGCGACGGGGAAGCGCGTTCAGCCCGAAGCGCCGAGTGAGCCCGCTCCGAGCGGCGGCGGCAGCACCACGAGGGGGCACGGCCGCAGCCCGCTGTGCAGGACGCCGCTGCCAGGCCGGCCCTGCCGAGCGGGCCCCTCTAGCTCCCAGGCCCGCTAGTCTGCTCGGCTCGCGCCTGGGCCTGCCTGGAGGAAGCGCGGCCCCTGGGCCCGCGCTGGGTCCTGGAGAGCGCGGCCGAGCTCGCGCGCGCGGGCTCCCAGAGACTTGCGCTCTGCCAAACGCCTTGGAAGGTTTGTCCCCGCCCGCGCGCCGTCGGCGGTGTGTGAGGGCGCGCGGCGGACATGGGCGAGACCATGTCAAAGAGACTGAAGTTGCACCTGGGAGGGGATGCAGACATGGAGGAGCGGGCGTTTACGAATCCGTTCCTGGATTACGAGGCCGTCGCCTCTGCGGCGCTGGCCGCGAGAGCGGCCGAAGAGACGGGTAGTGTCCGGTCCCAGCTCTCGGCGGACGAGCTCAGTCTCCCTTTCCACGAAGACGGCAAGGTGAGTCTCTACGGGCGGCGGGTCTGGGCCGCCGGGGGACCTGGCGTTGGTCGCGCCCAACCGCCCCGCCCCGGTGACGTCACCTGCCTGCGCCGCGGGTGCCGCGGTCCTGTCTTCGCGGCCTGCTGCAATCTGCTGGTCCCCTGGCCGGAGTCCGGGCCCTCCTGGGGCGAGGCTGTGGCCTTCCCTTTTGTTAGCCACTTTGGGGTGGCCGAGCGCCTCTTGGTATCTCGTGTTTTGAAAGGCTGATCTTGTTAGTACAGATAGGGCGTGCTCTCCTTGGCACCTGGAAGTGACCCCGGGTTCTAGTGATGATTTGATACGCGGACTTATTTACTGTCGGAGTGCCAGGGGAGCATTCCCACCCTAGGGCTACAAAACCTACCCGCTATCAGCCAGTTCTTTACACATTTTTCCTGAGGCAGATTTCATCGTCATGCCTGACTTCTGGTTTCTGCCCTTGGAATTTCCAGCCTGGGAACTACAACTGCCAAAAAACGTTCATGGACAGTAGTGTCATTTAGATTGGTCTTGTCTAATTAGGTAATGTCACCCTGCAGTTGTCATAGCTGGGTTATTTAGCGTCTTTTATCGTAGTCTGTCTACCCAGGGGTTGGAAACGGGGTATCTGGACAAACATTAATTTGGGAGAAGAAACTTGGAAATAAAAGACGACGTGGACATTAACATTGCTCTTCTGTTCGGTAAAACCATACATTTGGCGGTTAGGCAAAAAAAAAAATTTTTTTAATAACAGCTTTATTGGGGTATAATTCACATACCATACAATTCACCCATTTAAAAGTGTACAATTTACAGATACCTGCAGCCATCACCATGGTCAATGTTAGAACATTTTCATCACCTCAAAAAAAACCACAGTAGCCTTTAGTCACCACTCCCTACTCCACCAGCACCGACCCACTCAGCCTAAAGCAACCACTAATCTCTTTCCTGTCCTTTTAAATTTCCTCGTTAGTATTCTTTGTTTTTATTGATTGTGGCAACTTATAGATAAGGGCTGTTTTTTACCCCCACTGATTTAAATGTCCCAAGTGCCATTTCACCTCCCTTGCTTCCCATGTATTTTGTATTCCAAAAGAGATAAGTTGGCCAAAACTAAATAGAAGGTAATTTTGAAAGAGAAATTGGTCTGAATGTGGAATCTTAGACAAGTGACTTAACCTCTTTCTAAACCTTGCTTTCCATATTTATGATTAAAAACATAAATAACAATTCTGAACTGAGGGATTGCATTGGGTAAACTATAAATTGCCTGGCATACTGCCTGATCCTGCCTAGCAGGCTCTCAAAAAAAAAAAAAAAAATGTTAGCCTCTTTCTCCCCCATTAAAATTTAAGCCTTGTGGTTTAGAATTCATTTGCCAACATTGTTTTTTCTCTAGATTTTTTTCTATTTCACATATATATCTGTTATATTTGTGAGTTAGTGTTCGTATTTCCTAACAAAAATCAATCTTTTGCAAGCATTAAAAAATCGTATTTGTTAACAATTGTTATCTCAATACTACCCTTGGAGTAAAGAGGTTCCTGCAATGTTTAGTGAAAGATGAGTGAAAAGAACTACCAACAGTTTTTGGATGTAGTGTACTAATAGCCTTCATCATGGGATGTGGGAAGAAGATGAGTTTCACTTTCAGCTTCCAGAGGAGATAAACACTGGTCCAGCTCAAAGTTCTGAAGTTGCGTGTTTTGCTTTCATCCTTCATATATCTGGATAAACTTGATCTCAACTATATGCTATGCTTAAAAGAAAATTAAATCACTGATACCTAATGGGGCTGGTGATAGCGCCATGCACTTAAAATAATAAGTTCCTAGAAGTGATGAGCTTCATGCTTTGGTTGTGATTACATGCTAATTTAAAGGGAGAATGGAAATTGTTTTGTTCCTGAAGCTTTTAATGAAGGAACATTAAAAGGAGAGGAATAGTGATTTTGAAAGGTGGAAAGAATGCTTCTTGGTTGTCAGTTAGAAGTCATAAGATATAATCAACGTCAATTAAGCTCCCCTGCCTTCCACATAAATACTTTTATACTTTTAAGAATTTTTAATTTTTAAAATATTATCTTATGAATATGATTAAGATGGAAGATATCACACTATACATTTGTTTTGATAGACATTAGATTCCATGAAAATGAGGGTAATTTTTTCATTTGTAAGTTAGCCATTGAAGAATAATTTTCACTTGATGATGAATGCTATTCCTGAGTAAATACTACGTAAAATATACCAACAGGGTAACAGTTTATTAATAAGTATTAAGTCATTTACCTGATCTCATTTGAGTTTAACTTTGTGCTGTATTGTGTGGCATAATCAATCAGTCAATTAATCAAGTATGTCTCTGATTCTAAAACCAACTGAAATCTACCTTTCTGAATCTCATGTTTCCATAACTAGGTTTTTGTGTTATTAGTAACATTTTGACAATATTGGTCCAAATGCTATGAAAAGTAACTAGTGAACCAATGTCATAGCAGGTTTTTTTTTAATTTTGGAAGATATCTGAAGCACACACTGTTGCCTACTTATCTAAGAGTCATTTCCTTTCTTCCTTTCCCTTGATTTTGTTGTGGCTATAGACTTCAGGGGAAGTAAGTCCAGCTACAGGGGCTGAATAATGTTTGCTCTACACCAGTGGTTCTCAAATTGTGGGCTCTGGTGTATCGTCATAGTCTGATCAGGAGACAGAAGCCACACAGTAATTTGAGCAAAAAAGGTTTAATATAAGGAATCATTATTAATGGTAAAGAGATTGGAGTAACAAGGGACTGGCTCATAAAAAAGGAAAGAGAACTCTAAAGAATACAGGAATAGCAGATATGAGAGCACCACACACGTAGGGCTGAGAGGATGGGCAAGGAAGAGGCCCCCCTTTATTAAGTATCTATTGCTGCAACAGATTACTGGGAAAGTTAGCAACTTAAAACAATAAACATTATTTCAGTTTCTGAGAGCTGAGAATCCAGGTGCATGTTAGCTGGGTGGTTCTGGCCCAGAGTCTCTCCTGTGGCTGCAGCCAGGCTCTCAGCTGGGACTGGGAAAGCTACTTCCAACTTCATGCAGTGGTTGTGGACAAGCCTCGTGGCTATTGACTGGAGGCTTTAGATTCTCACCACATCAGCCTCTCCATGGGGCTTCCTCATGACTGGCAACTGGCTTCCCCCAGAGCAAGCAATTGAAGAGAGAGAGAGCAAAGGCACCCAAAATGGAAGCCACAATCCTTTTATAATGTGATCTCAGAAATGACATATCACTGTGCCATATTCTGTTCATTGGAAGCAAGTAGGTAAATCCAGCCATACTCCAGGGGAGGGGATTACATGAGGGCGTGAATACCAGTTGGTGGGGGTCACTGGGGGTTCACCTTAGAGGCAGTCTTCAAGCCCCTCTCCCCCTGACATGGCATGGCCATGGCTCACTGGCTGACAGAGAAGTGACCGGTGGATCTTGCCGGAAATGATTCTTCAAGAACTATCATCAGTGAGCGTTACAGTAAGTGAAAATAAATGTTGGGAAACAGATGTGGCTCAAGTGATTGGGCTCCCACCTACCATATAGGAGGTCCAGGGTTCGATTTTCGGTACCTCCTGATGAAAGGCAAGCTGTCCTGAGCAGAGAGCAGGCCCAGCAAGATGACACAACAACAATAAAAAAAGAGACAGAAGAGAGACAATAGGAGCAAGAGATTGAGTGCTTCTTTCACACTCCAGAAGGTCTCAGGATCGGTTCCTGGTGCTGCCTGAAGAGGAGACAGACAGACACAGGGGAACACACTGAGAGTAGACAGCAAGCACAGAACAGGCAGGGGGAGAGAAATAAATAAAAATAAATCTTTATAAATAAATAAGTAAATGTCGTGGGGGGCGCAGAAGAAAGATGAATTCTGCTCAGTGACATCAGGGAGGGCTTTTCAGATGACATGACATTTATCTAATTCTGAAAGATTAAGGGAGGGAGCAGCATGAGTAACAATTGAGAGAGCTATTAAGAGAATGACAAGGAGCAAACATTACTGGAGAAGAGGGAGTGAGTGACCAGTGTGTGGTGAGGGCAAAAGGCGCACTCATGAGAGGAGGGAATGTGAGGGAGGAGTGTATGGTGAGGATGAAAGGGCAGAATGGAGCTGAAGGATTTGAAAGATCATCCTAAGGATTTTAAAACTTTTCCACAGAAAATGAAATCAGGAAAACTTTTGCTTGATATCTATAATTTGACATAATGTTGAACTGTTAGAAATGGGGTGTGCTATAATTCCATATTTTTGTTAAAAAGTAGATCCTTGGGCCGGCTGGATAGCCCAGTTGGTAGGGAGTCGGTTTACCACATGGGAGGCCCGGGGCTCGGTCCCGGGCCTCTTCTAATGGGTGGACCGCCTC